>JBBMEF010000002.1:173271-194284 GCA_037832685.1 Sicyos baderoa | reverse complement strand
GTGAATTTCGCGGGGATGGGGAATGATTTTGGTGGCGGGGATGGGGACGGGGAGGGCATTCCCCGGCCCCGCCCCGCTCCGTGGACATCTCTGAGTCATGCTATATATGCTTTTCTAACAAAACCCACTTACATTGCCATGTTTTTTCTTTTTTAATATATGTGGTTATCTGACCGTTTTCGTGCATCTCGACTAGTTTGATCCTATAACATTTGGATATCAAAAAAATTCATATTAAATTAATTATCACCATGAATTGAACCACTCCATAATGATTATTGTTATATATATAACCATGATATTTTGAGTCAACTTGCGACATTTGAATGTTAAAAAAATTTATAAAAAATTAATTTTAAAATAAATGATCTTCATGAATTGAACTCATCACTCTACATGTATGACTATTAGACCACTTTATAATGATTGGTGTTTGAAGGTTTTGACTCAAAAGATAAGAAATTCACTTTAACTCATTTATAGGTTTCGAATCTAAGATCTCCAAATAAGTATATTTGGAAGATTTCAAACTTTTACCAACAAGTTCACCCTTTAGTCATGACTTTTTAAATTGAATTGTCTTTTGGTACAATTTTGAGATTGTCTTTTTTTTTTAATTGAAGTGTAAGCAGACAATCAAGAAGCTGGCAGGGCTGTTTTGAATTTGTCTTTTTTTATATCTCATTTCTCTTTCATTTGGTGTTTTTCTTTGTCTATATTAACATAATTTTCTTAAGGAAAATAAAAAGAAAAGAAAAATAAAGCTACTTATCTTAATGTATAAAACATTCACAATTTAGCTGCAATACTAAAGTCATAATGTTTAATTATGATATAGTTTTAACTATAAAATAATTTACATAAAATATGTGATATTTAAGACTATTATTTGTAACCTAAACATAAGTGATGTTAATGTGAATCATAGAAATTTAAGTCTCGTTTAATAACCATTTCGTTTTTTATTTTTTGTTTATAATTTTTCATTTTTTGTTTTTTGTTTTTAAAAATAAAAAAACTATATATATTTTATAATTGATTTTAGTTTTATGTTTTTAAATACTAAAAATCAAAAAGCATGTTTAGTAGTTATTTTTTTGTTTTCAAACATTACATTTCATTTTGATTTATTTTTTAATTTTTTTTACTATTTATTCTTAATTTTTTCATACTTTTTTAAAAACAAAATAAAAATTTATTTTAAAAAGTTACTTTTTTTACTTTTTATAATTTATTTAATATTTTTAAAATGTTAGAAACAAAAATTAAAATTAGTTATCAAATAAATAATTGAGAGTAATTAATCACTTATTTATGAATTAATTGTTTAGACAGCCGAGAGATAATTAGACACTTGTAGATATGAAGTAATAATAAAATAAAAACATACCAATATATTCTATGTCTTCTCTTGTTTCATGTTTTTTCCTAACAACTTTCTATGACATTTACTTTCAAATTGGTAATAAATACAAAATACAAATACTTGAGTTGGTAGGTGGATTTTGAAAGTTTTTGCCAATTAGCTTTGAAAGATGAAGACTGATGAGAAGGGTTTGTTTGGTTGTGAATTTTTTGGTGAGAAACATTTAATGGGATCAAGTTGGCATTTAGCAATGAAAGGCACCTTCTTGTCTTTAGTAATGAATGATTCCAAACATTGTCTTAGTGGGGATTTTTCCAAAGTGATGCTTCAATTTTTGTTCTCTAGTGCCTAGGCACCTTTTAACACCTCTCTCTAATTTGTGTTATTAACTTCATAATGTCCATCATTTAAGCTAAGTTTAGGAGCTTGCATGGGATTGTGTTTGCCTGTTAGGATCTCACAAATGTTTCATATTGAAAAATTGGGAAAGTCCAACATTAATATAAAAGAAATATGAGTTACTCTTCTCATTGTCAATTGGTTTTGAGGTGAAACCGCATATTCTCTAATTTGGTATCAGAGTTCATAAAGCCCAAACGGGTAACGGTCCAATAAAAATGAAATTGAGATCTTATACAAAATTGGTGAGCCCAAAATAGGCACCATCTTGAGGGGCATGTTAGGATTTCACAAATGTCCCACATTGAAAAAGTGAGAGAGTTCAACATCAATATAAAAGAAATATGTGTTACTCCCCTCATTGTCAATTTGTTTTGAGGTGGAACCCCATATTCTCTAATATTGTCAAATTAATCCCAAAAAAACTTATAAAACTAATCAAAATCTAGAAAAATAATTATAAATATGGTCAGTTTTAACAAAATTATTTTATAAGAATAATTCATTCAATACAATTTATCTAAAAGAATATAACTCTAATAATATGGTTTAATCATAAAATTGCATATTTAAATCCTTATTTCCAAATGTCTGCTAATTAAAAAACAAAATTACCAAAAGCACAAAAAGCAAACTAAACTTCCCCTCAACAATTAAGTGTTATTTTTTACATTTTAAAAACATATTTTTAATAATAATAGGTATATTACTATTAATATTATTATTATTACTAATAAGAAAGACAATAATAACATTCAAATTTTGTACTCAATAATAACAATAATAGTATTCAAATTTTTAATATATATTATTTTTTTTAAGGTTAACTAGGAAAATAGTTACTTTAATCAAACTTATTAAACAAATGACTACCATTTTAGAGTGTTTAAATTAATGTCTAAAATTGAGTTTCCATAAATTAATAAACAATTAATTAAATTACAATTTACTTTTGTATCCTCAATATTACTTTTAATTTGTTTGAATTAATTAATTTGATTTTACATCATGTAACTACCTGAAAGATCTAAATATCAAAATTAATGTTTTGAATTAAAATTTCAAACAAAATCTAACTCCTCAACAACCACAAAACAAAAAAAAAGAAAAAGAAATCTCACCCACCAAAAAAATCGTGAAGAATAATTTCAATTTTTGTTTAGATTTTAAAATTTAAAAATAATTTCAAACACAAGTTTCTATTGGCGGCAAGTTTGATATTCTATAGTTTCGAACTCTATTGATAAACTTATCTTTGAATACATATCTCCGACTCTATATTTTCGACCTCTAGCAGTACGACTCTATACTTCTCTACACTTTATATATCTCTATCTCCGAATTCTAGAGTACGACTCTATACTCTATATATCTCCGACTTCTAGCTCTCTATATCTCCGTACTCTAATCCAACTCTCTATATCTCCGTATTCTAATCCAACTCTCTATATCTCCGTATTCTAATCCAACTCTCTATATCTCCGTATTCTAATCCAACTCTCTATATCTCCGTACTCTAGTATTGTAGTCCAACTCTCTATATCTTCGTACTCTAGTACTGTAGTCCAACTCTCTATATCTCCGTACTCTAGTATTGTAGTCCAACTCTCTATATCTCCGTACTCTAGTATTGTAGTCCAACTCTCTATATCTCCGTACTCTAGTACTGTAGTCCAACTCTCTATATCTCCGTACTCTAACAACCCGACTCTCCGACATTCTATATCTTCAAATGCAGTCCAACTCTCTATATCTCCATAGTCTAATTGATCGACTCTCCGACTCTCTTTATCTTTGAACTCTAACAATTGGACTCTCTGACTCTCTTTATCTTTGAACTCTAACAATTGGACTCTCCGACTCTCTGTATCTTTGAACACTTTCATTTTTTAGGAACTTGATAGATCCGTTTGGTGACAATTTTCACCTAAAACAAACAGATGAATATCACTATCCATTATTTTGCAATTTTCAAAACTGAATTGATAGAGAGATGATTGTTATATGGAACTTTTATGGAAGAGAAAAATACAATTTGTTGTGTAGATTTGTCACCGAAATGAAGAAACATGAGAAAGAAAAATAACCTCGACCACTGGATGAGAATGACGTTTCTTTGCAGGAGATTGGCCGATAACTTCTTTGTTTTTCTTATCGATGGTGGAATCGATTATACGATCTTTTGTTACTTTTATGGTTATATATATATTTTTAATAATATTTGTTGCTAATTTGTTTCTTCGTAATCTACTTATTATGAATTTACAATATCTAGCTTTTGAAAATAATAAAACATAATCTATTATTGTTTTTAAATTCCTAAAACGTAATCAAATATATTATATTTAAAAGGGGTGGAGATTATATATTTTTTTTTAAATACCCAAAAAGCTAGAAGATATAAACAGGATTTAGTGTGTTTATAAAAAATAAAAAATAAAACAAACGAATTTGGTGAAATGTAGTTGTGGGGAACGAATCCTACTCCTCAAGATGTGGGACTATATATATGCTTTTTATTTTTTAAATTTTAATAATAAAATTGATTTTAAGTAAATATCAAAAGGGTATTTAGGAGAATGAAATTTTCTCTCACCTACACAAAATTTGAAATAGACATAAATTTAAAGTCTTTAAAACTATAGACATGTCATGATTTATTTCTTAAAAAGTAGCTATTTGCTACTAATACCTTTTTTTTATTTCACTTTTTTACGAACGATAAAGGTCGGTTTGGATAGACGCCGGTTTAAGGCCCCAAAACCGACTACCGGCCCACATCTGTTGTGCTCTATAAACGCCCGCCCGCCCGCCCGGCCCACAACTTCTTCTTTTTAAAATTTTAATTTTTAGATTACAATAATTTAAGTAGAAAGATTAATCTTAGCATCATAATCATTAGATCAGATATATACTGATGTCACACTTTCGTTGGCATAAGTTGGTGTTCTATTGAATGTCATAAATTTATCTAAAAACCAAAATAACAAATGGTTAATTATTAAAAATTAAAATATAAATCAACTTTTGAACCTTTGGAAATATAAAATGTGGAACAAATGTAAATTAATAAATGTTTTTTTTATATCAGTTAACAAGTAAGAACTTAAATTATTACATTTTTTTATTTCCATTCATTTGATATGCTTTCCTTATTAAAAAGAAAAGCTTAAATTATTAAGTTTGAATAAATTTAATTAAGAACATGTAGGCAAACACATATGTTTCTCAATTTTAGACATTTTATTTTTTTTAATAATTTTTTGGGCTAACGAACAACAAGTGCAATTTAAATTGAGTGATATATGTAAATATGAAAATATAAATCATATTTTGATTAACCTAAATTACATTTAATTTAATTATATTAACTATAAAGAAGAAAAATGTTTTTTTTTAAGTTAACAATAATTAAAAATAGAGAAATTCGAACCAACCATTAATTTTATTTATTTATTTGAAATTCAAATAATTCATTAATCAAGAACTAGAATTTACAGCAGAATCTTTATAAAATGAAAGACAAAAAAGGAGAAACAAAGCCCTCCAACCACCATAAATAGGACCCACATTTCGGACTATGCCCAAACAATTGACGAAAATCTATTAAATAAATAACTTAATAGAGCATATGAGATGTCTTTCTATTCATGTGAAATACATAGAGGAATGATAGATCCTAATGTAACGAGCCAATAACAAATAGTCACCACAATAACATAAATTTGTGTGAGCATTATAAATGTGTAGGACTCATCTACACACCCATGTGTAAATATGTGTTGGGATGTAAACAAAGTATCTTACATTAGTTAGATGATGGGAAAATCATGAGTATATAAGTGGTGACAACCAAGACTTTTTAGGAGATGTTAAAAAACAAAGTCACGAGAGTTTAGGTCTAAAGTGGATAATATTTTATCAATGTAGAGATTCGGGTAGGGTTATCATCTTTATCAACTGGTATCGAGGTCATGCTCCTAACTTAATCATGTTGATAAATCACCTGGTATAGAATAAAGACGTTTGAAGCCCAAAGACAAAATTTTGTGGTAACTTTACGAGACTGACATTGTACTCTCAAGATAAGAGGAATTTGATTTGAATGTAATCTAGACAAAAAGATTAGCGATGTATCGAGGGGAAGAGGAGTTAGTCGGATATAATAGTCGGCACAAAAATTCGATTTATTTACATCTAAGATAGATTGATTATTTGAAGGGAGGCTTAGTCTTTATTCGAGGGAAAGGTTAAATCATTGTATACCGAATCAGAAGTTGAGCCCACAGATACGCTCGGTAAAACTTTATTAAAAAAAAAAAGGATCGTTGGGATAAAAATAAAATATTTCATTCATATGAGTTCTCGTTGGAGATGCCAAAAACTAGACTCCCTATCTTTTTTTTTTTTTTTCCATCCTCCATTAATCTTCACGATCGATCTGGAATCTAAGCTGAACTCCGATGGCGATGACGTCGTCCTCCGGTGCGGTGGCGGACTTGGTAGTGAAGAACGCTCTCATTTTCACCAGCGACGATTCTCTTCCTTTCGCCGATTCCATGGCCATTCTCAACCGCAGAATCCTTCGTGTCGGCACCTATTCCGCCATCCAGGTTCTTCAAATCCCTTCGTATTACCATCATCTAGCTCTGTTACATTCCAATGTACAGTTAGATTCCAGAGAGTTGAATTTAGAATTTCAAAGAGTTTTTCGCTGTTTTCGAGCTTTGATTGAACTCCGTGCTAATGAATGGAATTTAGAGATTTGAGGTTAGTTCTTAATAGTTGGTTCAAATGTACTGGTAAGTACTAAATATGGCCTCAGATCTTTTGAAATAGTACGAGAAGAATTCTGTAATCTGTCTGATTTCGTTCAAGTGGTTTAAGAGTTTTGGAAGCTGAGCTTTGATTCTATTTGAACCAGTGTTTTCAAGGCCATCACCTTTCCTCGCCTATGGCCATCGCCTTGCACATAGGCGAGTATTGCGTCTCTAAAAAAGTCAAGGCAAGTTCCTTCACTTGGGGCTCGCCTTTTTTATCGCCTCTCCTTTTGAAATTTTATGGGAATAGAAATATGTTTTATTTATCAATTTATGCTCAATATATTATTTAGTTATGCATTTATTTGTCGCGCCTCTCTTCACTCGGGCCTCGCCTTTTTTATCGCCTCTCGTTTTGATACGATCAAAAAAAGTATTGCCTTGCGCTTTGAAAACACTGATTTGAACTTTGTTGAACTCACGGGAGGCATTGTTGGAAGTTTCTAATGATTGTTCATTGTATACCCTCCACTTGAAATGAGATTGAGTTTTGAGAAACTGAAATGTGTTTTTCATTCTTCTGTTCAGTATTTCATCGTTTATGTTTTTATGAATACAGGACTTGGTTGGACAAGGGACAAAAGAGTTGAATCTCGGTGGGAAAATTGTGGTTCCTGGATTTATTGATTCTCATGGCCACTTAATTTACCAAGGACTGCAGGTTTTAGCGAAGCTTCATGAAATGTAATTTCCATATGCCCTTTATCGATGTCTCAAAAGTTTGATTAGTGATTTTTCGGGGAGATATCCTCATATGAATCAGATGAAGCAAGTGAACCTTCATGGCGTAAATAGTAAACATGAGCTTGTGAGAAGGATTGCAGAGGCAACTAGAAGTAATTTTCTCTCTTTAACTTAGTTCACGAATCTAGTGAAGAATATTGTCGTACTTATCGAATGTCTTTGGGTTTTGGTTTCAAATGTATGGTGTTCTCATATTTTCAACTTGGTATGCTTATAAGTTTGTTATTGCTTCTTGATTATATTATGATCAAATGATCTTCCTAAATTTCCATTTGTATTGAGCGTGTTGGTTCCATGTAACTTTACATAGACATTGAATAGATTACTTTTACATGAGTGCTAGCGATTTTATGAATATATTAATTTGGGTGGGATTTGTGGAGGCGAGGCCATGTTTATGCTTTTAGTTATTTCTTTTTCTTCAATGTTTAGATGTTCTCATTTTGTCAATTATAAATGACTTAGAGTTGTATTTTTAGAGAACCTCTTGTCTAGACATACCGCCCTTGTAACAACCATATTGAGTATCATTAGGGGAAGACATTGGAATTATATCTTCCACTCTTCTGACTTAAATTGGTGATTACTTCAGTTAACTTTAGAGTTCTTGGTGAAACTGCAATATTTAATGTGACCTAATCTCTAGTTGAAAGTTTTTAGATGTTTTCTGGGAAGTGCTGCTGCTGTCCTATGGTCCGTTCTAGTTTAAGTAATTGCTTGAGGGTTCCTTGTCCTATTTTGTACTTGTTTCAAAAAACAGTAAGAAAGAAATCTTTAATTCAAGAGAAAAACAAAGGCACATCGAGTGGTACATTCATTCAAGAAACCTGGAGATTGGAAAGGACTTCTAATTGGTCAAATGTATAGAAAGAATATTAACTCTTACAATTAAAAGACTCCAATTAGGCATTTTAAGAGAGTACCGAGAAAACAAGACTTTTCTCAAATCTTTTTGTCAGTGTCCAGAGCTTTTTTTCAAATCTTTTTAGGGGTTTTTAGGTGCGTCTTTGCTTAGTTTCTTTGTTTCTTGCTGCTTGTTTTTAGCCGGGCTTCTCTTTGGTTGCCTAGATGGTGGGTAGGCTCCTTGGTATTTTTTCTCGATTTTATTTTTTGCTGCTACTAAACAAAACGTATAGTTTTGAATGTGCTCTTACCTTCTAAAAAAATGATCATAATATTGTGGACTTCTACGTGATGGTTATGTAGAGCCTACTAATTTTGAGCTTTATCAAAATATTCAGACACTAAGAAAGGAAATTGGGTGTTGGGTGGTGGATGGAATAATGATCTTTGGGGCGGTGAATTGCCAATGGCGTCTTGGATTGATGACGTTACGTCATCTAACCCTGTAAGTCATCTCTTCCTGTAACGTCACTGCCCTATGTAAACATATCACGTGCCATTTATTTTACATTCAAAACTATGCTTACAGGTTCTTCTGTCAAGGATTGATGGTCATATGAGCTTGGCTAATAATGTGACACTAAAATTGGCAGGAATCACTAATTTAACAGAAAATCCAGAAGGCGGGACTGTAGTGAAAACTACTGGTGGAGGTATTGTTGTACGATATGGTTGAGATTTATAAAAAAATATGTTAACAATGAGGCTAAAGAAATTATCCATAAAGCATTTTCTACACACGGTAGATCCTACCGGATTGCTGATTGATTCTGCTAGGAAGTTGGTCTTACCTTTTATTCCCGAGGTCACAATGGAGGAAAGAAGAGAAGCATTGATAAGAGTCAGTAATCTTGCTCTGTCTAGAGGTGTTACAACAATAGTTGATTTTGGAAGATACTATCCAGGAGAATCAGTGAAATTATCATGGGAAGATTTTTCAGGTAGTTTTTGTACTGTTCTTCAATGGAAAGCATGCTATATTTCTATGTCAGCAAATTGCTAGTTCAGGCCTTATTTTTTATTTTTTTTGACTTGCTTTGGTTTGCCTTCAAATGTTTATTCATCAGTAGTACTCGCAATAGCCATATATGATCATTTCTTTGATTTCTATTTTCATGGAATCATGTATTAAACATTTTTTCTGTCAATAATTTCAAATGGGCAGATGTGTATCGGTGGGCAGATTCTTCAGGGAAAATGATGATCAGGGTTTGCTTATTTTTTCCGATGGAAACATGGTCATCTCTACACGTATGATACCTAAACGAATGTTATTTAAATGATGCTCGTCATATTTCCCAAGTTTGCATTGCTAACTTTCATAACAATTCCTCTGAATATATCTTCAGCCTTTTCAGGATATGCTAGTTAATTTTACTATAAGAAGCATGGAAACAAACATAAATATGCAAATCAACATAGTTATGAGATTTCCTTGTTGAATGGAACTTTTTGTTAAGGATTTTATTTGTTAAGTTGTCCATGTTAGAACTTGTGTTAACTTGATTAGGTAAGCCTCTATTCTTATTTGTCCAGCTCAAAGAATTTCTAACATTTCTTTGACGGGATTTCTTCATTGTAATATGATGGTTGGGTTGCTTGTTTAACTATTTAAAGACTCAACTTTATGTTTTTTTTTCTTGCTATTTCTGTTAGAATTAGGTTGGAGGCTTATTTGACCCTTTCATTTTGAATAGAGATCACATTGGACATATTTCAATTGATCGATTGTTTGGGTATTTCATTAAAGTTTTAATGCCTTTGAGGGTCTTTGCTTCAATTGACTGTGCATAAACCTTAGCTATACAGGCTCCTTTAATCACTTCAATTGTTTTAGTATCTCGGTTGTTTGTTGTTACTTCTAACATTTATCTTATCCCCTCCAGGATCTTATTCAGAAAATGGGGCAGGTGGTGAGCCCATGGATTTACTTGGGAGGTGTCAAGGGTTTTGCTGATGGATCTTTAGGTTCACATACTGCTTTGTTTCATGAGGTGAGCACACCACCAGGCAGGCATTTGAATTCGATATGTTTAAAGTTGAAACATTCCCTTTGAAATCCATAGCAAGTGGTCCGTTATCATTTCCGGGTTTCTCTTTTGGGACCTACCTTTTAATTCGGTTCTTACTACTTTGTGATGAGATAATTGTCGTAATGAGCTTTTTTAAAATAGAAGTATCTTGTCCCCAAGGGGTGGCGCAGTGGTTGAAGACTTGCGCTTTGAGGGTATTGCCCCCTCAAGATCCCAGGTTCGAGACTCACTTGTGAAACTATTCATTCAATGTCTCCGGTACCTGGCTTAGGGACGGGCGTGGTTACCTTGTTTAAAAAAAAAACAGAAGTATCTTCAACGTGTTCATCTTCTGTAATACTCCTCCTATACATTGTTTCCAAATTATTTTACTTTAGTAGCTATTTGCGTCACCAACTATGCAGCCTTATGTTGATGAGCCTGATAACTGCGGCATACAAATGACAGAACGTGAGAACCTTTTCAACATGACCATGGAATCGGATAAATCTAAGCTTCAGGTCCTTTTTCCCTTCTCTGTTATTGTTTATGATTCATCTCAATAAGCATGATGGCAACATTATGATATAAGTTCACCTTAAATCTGGTTCAGGTTGCTATTCATGCCATTGGCGACAAAGCAAATGATATGATCCTTGATATCTATGAATCTATTATTTCAACAAATGGACCAAGGGATCGAAGATTTAGGGTAATGTGTTCTAAGAAATAGAGAAGCTGATTGATGTATTGATGAATATATCTCATCATTATTTTTTGTCTCTCATGAGTAGGTTGAGCATGCTCAACATTTGGCACCTGGAGCTCCCGAACGATTTGGTAAACTAGGGATTATTGCTTCAGCCCAGGTATCTTATTGTTCTCATGTGTCTTTTTTGACATGTTTGTCTCAATTTTCAAATTCTCTGATCAAGGATTAAACTTTGAACCAAGGAGCTTGAATAATATCAACCAAGAAAAATAGTTGTAGAAACTATCCACCACGAAAAGCCTCTCAGTGGGACAACTTTGTATCCCAACAATCTTCCCCTCGAAGAAAGTTCCATCGAGCCTCTCTGTGGGCTTGTCTTCTACATTTGATACCAGAGGATTATATCTTCCCTTCGAACAAAGACTGAATCTCCCCTTAAATAGTCAATTTGTCTAGACAACATTTATATACCAACTTCTCTTCTCCTTAGAGTACATTGTGGTCCGATAGAATAGATTTTCACAATGACTATTATATCCTACTAACTCCTCTTCTCCTGAGATTACACCGCTAGTCGATTTGTCTAGCTTGATTTAAACCAAACTCCTCTTCTCCTGAGAGTACACCGCCAGTTTGATAAAGCTATCACAAATTTTTGTCTCTGGGCTCCAAACATTTTTATCCTACACTAGGGCAATTTACCGACATGGTTATGTTTTGAGCATGACTCTAATGTCAATTGATAAGGATGACAACCTAACTCGAATCTTCACATTGATATGATATTGTCCACTTTTTGTATACACCCTCATGACTTTGCTTAAGTTTAATTTTTTTTTTTTTATGATTATCAAATGAGCTTAAATTTTAATAAATGATCCTCTTAGTTTGATTTTAACATTACTATTAAGCATGTTGGTAGTTTGATAGTTTCATCTATTTTTATTGATGATCGTCCATTAATTGACAGCCAGAACACCTTCTAGATGATGCCGAGTCTGCAACAAACAAACTTGGGCCACAGAGGGCTCAGAAAGAATCTTTCTTGTTTAGATCATTGTTAACTTGCAAAGCATGCTTAGCCTTTGGTTCTGACTGTCCGGTGAGCTTGTGACATTTTTATATCTTAAATACTTCATAGGATTTTTATTTTTTCCTTTTATTTTTATATTATATACAGAAAAACTACTCTACTTAGCTTAATCCTTTGTACTGCTGTTTTAAAAATTCTAATTTAGAAAAAATCCTTTTAAACTAGGGGTGTTCAAACAACCCAGTAACCCTAACCAATCCAACCCAACTCGACCAACCCAAATTTATTATTTAGTTTTAAAAATATTTTTTTTTGTACCTATAACATAATTATTATGTTATTTAATTATTTAGATTATATGTATATTTATTTTATTTAATTATTATTGTTAAGACTTTTTATTTTTCAATATGTTTTTAAATCTTTTTAAGTCTTTATAATGATCATGATAAAAATATATACTAAATTATGTCATCTATATTTGTTTTAAGAAAGTCGAATTATGCATCTATTTTTGTTGTTTTAATTATCTATTTGTTTTATGTTATATAGTTGAGATCTTCTATATGAACCATGATAGTAGTACTAATAGTTAATGATTTTGATTGAATGTTTTGCATATTGAATATTTATATCATTTCATTAACTTGATATGATAATGATTATAAATTGTATTTTATTTGTGCATAAAATATGACTAATTTGATTGTAAAAAAAATATATATTTGTGTACTAATGAACCCGATGACTCAACCCAACCCAACCCGAAAATATAAGGTTGGGTTGAGTTGTCTCTTTAATTGGGTTGAGTTGTCTCTTTAATTGAGTTGGGTTGGAAAAATGACCAACCCGAAAATTTGGGTTGGGTTGAAAACCTCCTCAACCCAACCCAACCCATGTTCACCCCTATTTTAAACTACATATACATGTTGAGTTGAAGATTTACAATTGCTTGTAGTATACATGTTGAGTTGAAGATTTACAATTGCTTCTTGTGTGTAGATCGCAAATATCAATCCATTGGGTGGTATCAAGACTGCAATGAGAAGGAGACCTCCAACTTGGGATCACGCTTGGATTCCATCTGAGTGCCTCAAACTCGATGAAGCATTAAAGGCGTAAGCATCACTCTGAAATCGCTTTCTTAAATGTGCGCATTTGTTTGCCTTTGTTTGTTTCTAATGCTAAGGCCTGTTAGGCATTTATAGAAGCAACCTGACCTAGCGTAGAGATAAAAAAAATACATATGAGATCTACCTCAAGGGGAAAGGAAAATCCTTGTTTGGAATGGTGATATGAACTGTGGTTCGGATACATTTCCCCACACCAAACCGATCCGACCCAAGTTGTTCTTTGTTTGTTTGTTTTTGTTGTTTTTTTTTTTTGGTATTGTTCATTATGAAGTGTATTTATATATAGAAGTGTTGCTTTTGAATTGTTGCCTGGTGGGGCATCCTTTCAAGGATAAAAGGAAAATTCTTTGGGAATCTTTTGTCAGGGCTTTTTTCTGGGGACTTTTGGTGTGAAAGGAGCAAGAGGATCTTCCAAGATACTGATACACCTTATAATCTATTTTTTGATAGCATTGTTCATACTGTTGTAATGTGGATCGCGTATCCATGCTTTAAAGATTGCTCCTTTTCTACTCTCCTTTCTAGCTGGAAAAGTATTTTGTAACTTTTGTAATTGTAACTCCATTTCATTCTTATTGAAATTGTTTCTTCATCCAAAAAAAAAAATATAGAAGTGTCAAGTATTCCTATTGAAGAAGATTTTCACATTAACCCTGCAGGTATACGATATCTGCAGCTTATGCATCCTTTCTCGACAAAGATCTCGGATCTCTATCCCCAGGAAAGCTTGCAGATTTTGTTATACTATCTACAGATTCATGGGACGAGTTCGCAGCAGAAGGATCCGCTTCCATCGAGGCAACATATACTGGTGGTGAACAGGCTTATCCTTGAAGTTGAAGGTGCGTGCTTGTTTGGTTAATCGATAAGAAAAATTCATGCATACATTACCATCTGTTGCATACCTTATCTCAAATTTCTTTGACATAATCACTATTTTTTGGTCAATAACACATGGAAAGCATGTGTTTAACAGGTCAAGGTTCAATGTACGCTGACTTTCATAATCAGTGTTATTTGCATCTTTTCTAGTTTAGATGCCGCCTTTGATGACATTTAATCAATGTCATTTTCATTGATAACATTATATTCCAGTAATGACCCCTTAGCATTATTTTTGGCTCATCAATCCCCTAATTATTAGCTGGAATTTTTTCTGAGGATTTTTATGTTTGTTTTGTCTGAAGATTTCTGTTTGATTGGCTACAGTATCAATCTGTTTTTCTAATGTCTTATGCTCTAATTGGTTAGTTTCATGATTTTGAGAGTAGATATGATTATTTACCTGTCTTGTTTTACTTGTATGCACCTTCCTATCACTTTGGTCAAAAATTAAGAAAAAAATGGAAGGTTTTGTTTCAATGGGACTTATGCTAAATTAGAATTGGTTGTAAAAATTGAAATTTTAAGAACGGTTGTTGATAAACTGAAGGTTCAATTATGGGTTTTTATTTTATTTTTAAATAAATATCTGTGACTGCATTTTGACTATTGTCAATTGCCGTCTGACGTTACAACATTTTAATATTAAGATAATCGGTAGGAAATTATTTGTTAGATAGGTGACCACTATGGATTGAATTCATCCTCTCTTAGTTACCTAAGCTCCTTATTGACCATAGCCACTCAAATATAAAGTTGAATTATGGAATTGTGAAGTGCAAAGTCTAATACGAGTTGAGTCAAATTTAAATCTTTAATGGTTGAGAAATCGAAATAGAAATTAGACATAACATTCCTAGGAAAAGCTGGAAGTCTTAAAACTTTAAAGTCCAGAATGAAAAAGTACCTTTTTTTTTTCCTTCATATACTCTTACAAAAAAAAGGAAAAAGAAAGAAAGAAAATTCATTGTGGAATATAAAAAAAAAACTTTTAGAACTATAAATCCATTAATAATAATAGGATATAGTTTTCTAATATAGTTAACACCAGTAAGTAGTTGTGAAGTATTCTTTTACCCTCTAGCTATTGAGACTCTTAGCAGTAAGTAGTTAAAATCTCCTTTTCTAATTATTATTTGAATTTGTTTAGCAGTGATTTAATCGCGGAAAGTATGATTTTAAATGAACTTTATTGTCGTTTTTCCAACACGAATTTCATTTTAAAAATCAAAATCAACATATGGCTTTGTCTATTTGATTTCTTTTTTAGAAGAAAAAAAAAAGGAAAAGGAAAGTAAGTTGGGGGAGTATTGTTGTGGAATAGTGCAAAATAAGAGGACAATTTGGGTGCACCCCGGGTAGCACTCTTATCGTAATATCATTCATTTGGAGTCACACATCTTATTTTTCTTTTAATTTTTTTAATAATAAATATAAAGTAAAAAGAGAGAGATGAGATGCGTGACACTAAATGTGATACATGGGAGATATCATGATGAAAGTCAATAACAAAACAAACTCATAGATGAAATAGTAGATTGATTATAAGCTTAATTTTCAAAAGCAAAATTAGAACAAAAATATTACCAACACATGGGAATAGTTTTTAAGAACCGATTTTTTTTTGTCAATTCAAAAGTGTACTTTTAGAAACTAAGATAATAAGAAAGTGAACCTACTTTTCTAAAGTTAGAAACTAAGAATAAAATTATTATAAGACCAAATTATTGTTGACTTTCTCAGCCTACACTTTCTTGATGGGGGAAAGGCAAGGCATGATATGTAGTAATAGTATTTTTATTAGGTGAAGGTTGTAACAAGAAACAAAAATGGTGATAAGATATGGAAGAGAAGACCTAAAACAATAGGAGAAGTAGAATAGCCCATTGCCCTATTGACTGTTGAAATTGAAAACCAACTTGTTTTGCTTTTTACCTTTTGAATTTACTTCTTTTGCCTATCCCTTACTCCTTCATTTACCCTTCTTCTTTTTTTTTTTCTTTTTTTTTTCTTTTATATATTATGAATAACATTAACAACATAAAGAAAAAAATTCAAAAAAATTATATGAATTGCAGAATTAAAAAAAAAAAAAAAACATTATAGCAGAAAAATAGGTGAGTCCTATAAAATGACTAAAATATCAAGTTCAATATTTTAGAAAAAGTGTTATGTAATTAAAATTGTTGTGGTAGAAGTTGTCAATCTATAATAATTTTCTTTATTTCTTTGTTATAGTTATTTTTTAATCTCTATATCTACCTAGTTTCTTACTTGTCTTTATTTTCTATTATTGATGTGAAATTTTCAATTTTGTTCTTAGTTTCATTTCAGTTTCTCCACATTTTCAACCTATTGATTCAACCCCTTGACTCAAGGTTTGGAGAGAGAAAGCTTGTAAATATGATATGTGAGATTGATCAGATCTTTCTATTTGTACAAAATGATGGCTCAGAATAGTTGATGTTATATTCATCCTATTCACTTAGAAAAATCAGTCAAGAGTTTCTCCAAATGATTTCCTCTCTCAAGATTGACATAAAATAACAAAATATGCATTTATGATGGGATATTCCAACAACCATGATTTGTACTAATTATTTTAGGGGATATTCCAACAACCATGATTTGTACTAATTATTTTAGGGAATTTTTCATATATAACAAAAATTGGCTAAAATATTGCATCTATAGCACAAAATTGAAAATAATTAGACATATATCAAAATTTTGAGTGATTGAACTCAATCGAACTCAATCAATAACTAGTGATTGAACTCAATCTGTTGAGCTCAATCACTTAACAATTGATTGACTTCAATCACTAGTTATTGATTGAGTTCGATTGAGTTCAATCACTTAGACTTTTGGTATAAACAAATTTTTGATAAAAATGTGCTATAATTTTAATAGAGAAAGTTGGGATACATAATAAATTTTCATTATTTTATTTAAATATTGAATTAGAAAAGTTGAAATTTTTTGGAGGAAAACATATGAGATTGGGATGTAAAAAAAATTCAAGGACCGAACCATATACTTGTTGAACAAAATGTTAGGTCAAATTAAATCTCTCCCAATTTTTTTTCTTTTATTGAACATTTAGTTCAATTCATCTTTTTGGAAAATCAATTGAATCAACTTTTTTCTCAGTTTGACATAAATTAAAGAAAACCGAATCAAAATTATTCATACTTTATGTCACGTTGTCTTTTAATAACAACAATTGAACTAAGAAAATAAAATAAACTTTATACTAAGATCAATTTCAAATCTTCAAATTAAACATATTACCAAAACATTAATGTAAATTAAAAGATGCTTTAAAAAAATATTCTATGCTATTAATTGTTTTCCATCTTTTTCATACAATTTATTTTTGTCATTCCTATCGTCTATAAAATTTGAGTCATCTTTTTCTCATCAAGATGCCTATTAGCTTTGATTATAGTAACATGAACCTAGTTATTTAAGTTCTTAATTCAGTATTACCTTTAATTATGCTTAAGACAATTTTAACAATGGATTTATATCATTGACTCTCTTATAGGTATTCATTTAATTTAAGTTCAAATATGAACTTAATTTTATTTCCACTTTTGTCCTAATGTTTTAAAATTTTGTTTTAATACAGTCTTTTGAATTTTTGTAACCTTTTACATTATTTCTTTGTCATTTTTACTCATTTTTTCGTGTTTCCCCCCTCTAAATATGTATTAAATATGCATGCTATACTAGCTTTATTTCTTCTTCTTCTTTTTTTTTTTTTTTTTTTTTTTTGATATTGCTATATTAGCTTTATTTTAATATTATTTATGCATCCATAAAACATTTCACACTATTATTATTATGATGAGATAATAAAATATTCAATTTACAAATACCAACGTTTATCCCAAAGATTTAACTTTGATTTATATATATATTGAATAGTATGTGAATAAATGAAAGTGAATCCCTAGTACAAATTTTTCTTAAAAAAAAAATCTAAAAGTACCAAAAATCTTATTTTAACATTTATTATTTTCTTTAAAAATGTGGTATTAATTTAAAGCCATAGACCTAATAAAGACCAAGTAAAAAAAAATCAATATTTTAACATGGTGTAAAAATTATGAACTATAGGTTTAAATCATGACATTTTCTATATATACACATTTTTTTAAGTTTTCGTTTATGGGAGTAGGAATTGAAATTTATGATATTAGTGTTGGGCACATATTTATACCGTTAAATTATTATTATATCAGTTTTACAGCACTAACTACCGGCAGAATACATTTTTCATTAAAATGTAATATTAACATAACTTTAAATACGTTGTTTTCACTTATAATAACTTTTTTTAATCTAAGATGTCTCCATTAAATTAACCTATTTGTATGGTATCCACCCATTTGGTTATTGTTCAATAGGTTAAAATATGAAGTTTGTGGGATTGATAGCCTATTTTAGTCTATCTAAACAAAACTTCAAACTTGTTATTTATTTTTTATTTTTTATTCTTTCTTTTAAGATTAAAATAACTTTTGATCATTGAATAAACCCTAATATCACTAAACAAGTGCTCAGTTGGCGGTCATCATTTTTAACTCATAATTTTCTTTTACTCGTCAAATTTTGTTGATCCTTTTTTAAAATTACTCTTTACCTACCAAATAGGTTCAAATGAAATTTATGTTTTTTTTTTTTTTTTTTGTAAACTACATAAGTTAAAAATCAAAATATAATCAATCTTTTTTTTCTTTTTCTTTTAAGAATAAAATAGAATGTAAATGTAAAAATCAAAATATATAGAATCAATGTGAATGCAAATGCAAGTGATATTTTAATTTTCTACCCATGTTAAAATTATAATATTGAAAAAAAAAATTCACCCACTAGTGAATTTTAATTATTTAAAATAAGGATGATTATGGAGTAATTATTAGATAATAAAAATGTGCCCTGCCACAAGTGAATTTTAATTATTTAAAATAAGGATGATTATGGAGTAATTATTAGATAATAAAAATGTGCCCTGCCACAAGTGAGAGTGACCCATAAAAAGGGAGAATATGTGAACCTTAGGGAGGGTGAAGAGGGTGAAAAGATAAATAAAGAAAAGAAAAAGGACGAAAATAAGAAAGAGAGAGAATGAAAGGGCTTAACTTTAAAAATGTGTAAGGTACTTTTGATAGGGTATAGAGGCCTATGTTTGGAGGGTAGGGTCCCATTATAGAGGTTAGGTGGTCCTTCATCTAGGGCTTATAGGGTAATATTTGGGTGACATTTGATGAATCTAGGTTTTCCCATAATCCACTTTGGAATAACTTTTTTTTCTCTCTTAATTATTTGTAGTTATTTTAATTTGTGTAATTGTCTTTTCTTTTTTCTTAAGCTATTCTACTTATCCACTTGTTTGAGTGATATGATTCTATTATTTTAATTAAATGATTTTTCTAATTAATATTTCAAAAAAAAATGTTAATTCGTAAATATTATTACAATAATTTAGAGAAAATTAGAATTGAATTACTATAATTTTAAACATTAATATTGTTTTCTATCATTTAATAAAATTCTTATAAATAATCTGTCAGACTCTATATATATATATATATATATATATGATGTTTTAATTGAGTTCTTTTAATAACTATTTTTCTAACATAAAAATGGGAAATTTGAATTTACAATCATAATATATAGTACTTGATCACTTGGAACTATAGTTAAATTCACATTATTCCATTGACATAATAATAGCTATTGCATGTTTTTTGACTAAGTTGAATGATGTTTAAATTGGCCAAAATAATGTCTAAAAATTTCCATAATATATCAAAGGATTATTACATAAAATAAGTGAACTAGTTTATTTTTCATTGTAAGAAAAAAAAATGTTAGCTCAGTCTCAATTTAACACATCTTGACATTTAGAGTAAGTTTATTTTCCTAGCATCAATGCAAATATTACACATAGTTTCATTGATAAAATTTTATGCATTATCTAAAAAAAATACTTTTATTGCATTTGAAACCTTATAATTTTTCTCATACTTGTTACTAAGTTATGAAAGCTAGTCGGATCTTAATGAAAAATTAAAGTGTCATTGTCAATAATATTAAGAATCATTACATATGTTCATATGACTAAAATGTCATGAATTTGAATTTCTCATAATTCTTTGTGAACTAAAGAATATAATAATAATAAATTAATAAACTAAATATCATTCAAAAATAAATTGAACTTTAAAATGAAATTTATTAGGTTCATATAAACATAAGTTGTAATTAAATTATCAACAAAATAAAAAATTTAATAGTATTATATATAGGGGGTTTTGCATGTATATTAAAAAAAAACAAAATAATTCCATCCATACCACAATTCCAAAAGTTATTCATGTGTGGCAAAAAGGTTATTCATGGCTTGTAAAATGACTAAAATACCCTAGACTTTTATCAGCACGCTGGTAGAAATCTATCAGTCCCGCTGATAGACTTCTATCAGTCACGCTGATAGAAGTCTATCAGTCCTGGTGATAGAAGTCTATCAGTCCCGCTGATAGAAGTCTATCACTTCAGTTCCGCTAATAGACTTTAAAACCTTTAAACGACTTCTATCAGTTTCGTTGATAGACTTCTATCAATAGTTTCATTGATAAAAATCGGTGAAGACGAATTGTTTATTGCTAATTCAACAAACGGTGGAGAAAATGGTGAACGGTGGAAAAAACTATCATGTAGAAACTTGATAAAGACAGAGCCGGTGGAAGGTCAGGGCGGCGGAAAGGAGGTGATAGAGAGACCTACGTATGGTGGCGACGACGGGATCAAGGGAGGGAGGAGGATTGAGATTGAGAGACCAAGGGAAAGAGGAACAAAGTAAGGAAAATCAGAGCCGGTGGAAGGTCAGGGCGGCAAGAGGGAGGTGACAGAGGGACTGATAACTCGCAGATGCGAGTAGATTTATGACTGCGAATTAAATAAATACTTAGTCAAATATATAGAAAAGCATGTT
>JBBMEF010000002.1:156594-173023 GCA_037832685.1 Sicyos baderoa | reverse complement strand
GGAGGGAGGAGGATTGAGATTGAGATGTGTTGGCGATTGAGGGTGGTTGGAGGAAGGAGAAGAGATTGAATTGCAAATAAATTTGGGAGATTAAAGATTGGGTATCGAAGATTAGCAAACGGTGGAAAAAAGGATGAAAAGGGCAAAATTGGAAAGAAAAAACAACGTTCCAAATTCGGCTATACATGAATTATTTTATAAAAAATGCTACAAATGTAATACATCCAACAAAATCTCGTACCTGGGATAATTTTCCTTATATATAATCTAGTAATCAAGATGTTATAAATTCGAAAATTTTAATTTCTCAGATATTGTTGAACTAAGAAAAGTTGTAATTAATTTATGTATAAAATAATTTGTAATTAAGTTAGACATCTATGGTTTTTGCAAGGAAAATGAAAACAAAAGGAAAGGAAAGAAAAAAGACATTATTTTTATAATAATATATAGAAGGTAGGTATCAATTAGATCAAATCTTTTGTGGAATCATTAATTAAAAATTAAGAAAAACACAAAAATGGGATGATTACATTTGATGTAAAGTGGTAGGCAAAATGAATAACCATTTATTATTATATGATTTACATTTTACCATCCCAACTTTAGACAAAAAAGCATTAACAAAATGCTATTCGGTTTGATTGGACTTCCTTAAACAATAATACTTAATAAACTTCATTAAGAAAAAAAAGTGTGTTTAATAAATCATAAAACTTTAACTTTGTGTCGGATAGTTATAAATTTATAAAAAATTTATAAAAAATCAACTAATCTATTATACATATAATTAAATTTAATAATTTCTAAAAAAAAAAGAAAAAAAACAATACCAATATAAAATAACAATAATAATAATGTCTAATGGAATAGTCAAAGAGTTCAAACAAAAATGGAAGTCTAACTATATTTGAAGGTGATTTGAAATCTTCGCCAAAATAAACTAAGATTGATAGCATTTTATATAATGATCTGAAATTAGAAGTTCGATCTACCACCTTGCGTGTTACCAAAAAAAAAAAAAAAAAAAAAAAAAAAAAAAAAAAAAATTGAATTGATAATCTATCAACTATAAATTCATACTTCAAATTAGTTTACTTAAATGTTTATTTTGGTTCTAAGATGTAACTTCATTAGTAAAAATTTAAATATTCAAAATATACTTTTTTGAAAGTCTTCAAATTGAAATTTATAAATAAAATTAATTGTAAAATTGTCTAAATTTGGGTTTTGGAATAGAAGTAGGTAGGAGTCTCCATACATTTCCTAAAAATTGAATAAATCGACTAAACCCGACTAAATAAGAGATAATCGATCGATTTTCAAATATATATTTGTGGATACTGAGATTAAAAAAATATTTATTTTTTCAATTAAATGCTAATTTTGTTTGCTAGTTCAACACGAGTATCACACGTCGATATTTGGAATTGGTATTTGTAATCTCCCTCCTTAACTTATACTAAAAAAGACAACAAAAAAAAAAATGAAATTTAATAAACGCTAATTTTATTTGTCAATTCAACACCAACATCAAGAATTCGATTCTTGTAATTGATTTTGTAATATGTCCATCAACTTGTACTAAACAAACAAAATTAAAAAAAAAAAAAAAAAATTGAAATTCAATAAATGCTAATTTTGCTCCATCAACAGATACAACACCATAAAAATAAAATAATTATAATTATAATAAATTAAAGAAGAAAAAAAAAACAAATATTTTTCAGATAATAAAAATAAAAAGAGAGTGAATTGGGGTGTGATTTTCAAATCAAATACTCAAATACTGAAAGCCATTATTTATAGTTTTATTGTGTTGCTATGATATGAACTATGAAGGTAAAACAAACTTTGAATCATTCATTTTCTTCATTTCTCTCTCTCTTTCTTCTCTGTTTCTGTGAATTCAAACCCACAATTCCATTCCAATTTCCTTTTTCTCTAACAATTTCTCTGCAAATTCTCAAAACCCTAAATCAATCCTCTGTTTTTCAACTATGTTGGGTCTCAGAGATGTTCTGTTTCTATCCCCCACTTCTTCTTCTCTTCACAATCAGACCCAAATCCTCTCTTCCGATCACCACCCATCTCTTCCTCTCCCCTCCTCCGCCGCTCTCGGCGTCGGCGTCGGCATTTTCCCACTTTTAACGGCAACCCCATGTCTCCTTCCGCCGCCCGATCAGCCGGCCGAGGATGATAACGATCGCAATCGGGGCTCCGACAATCTGAAGAGAACCCAGGATTTTGGGTTTGGAAAGGGGGATTCGTTAATCGGCGGCGACGGCGAGGGTTCGATGGCGGTTTGTAGGGATTGTGGAAACAGAGCAAAAAAGGAGTGCGAGTATCGGAGGTGTAGGACTTGTTGCAAGGGACGTGGGAATCATTGCTCCACTCACATGAAGAGCACGTGGGTTCCGGCGGCTCGCCGCCGTGAGCGGCAGATGCTGGTCGCGATGGACGGCGTCGCTACCGCTAGTGCCGACGGTGGGTCCTCTGGTTCTTCCTCTGCTGGTGCCAAACGCCCTAGAGTTTTGATTCCTACTGTCGCCGCCACCGCCGCTGCCGCCTCGGCCTCGAATGCCACCACTCCCCGGAGTTTCGAAACAACCTCTAATCATCAGGGTAAACCTCGTTCTCTTTGGTTTCTCCATTTTCATTTTCTTTTGTTTCTCATTAAATTCAGAATCATATGCAGTTTGTTTGTTCTCTCTGTTTTTCTCTGTTTGTGCAATGATTTGATTGTTCGTTTCTTATGTATAATGATAGATTAGTTCTGATATAATGCTATTGAGTTTGAAACTAGACTATGAATTATCTTGCGACAATTAGGCTATGATTGTTGTTAACTGTTAGATGAGCTTACCCGTACCTCAATTATTTACACGAGAGATTCTCAATAGAAAATTAATTCATAGGGGGTCACCAATGAATTAATTCTTTACCCGGGCTACAACTTTGAATATTTAGATGTAACTAAACATGTTCTCAAAGGACGAGGACATATAAGGTTGAGGCTTGAGATTTTCAAGACATGTTTTTTTGGAGGTTTCAGGTTCGACCCACGAGTAAGTTTAATTGAATTTTTTTTGTTATTTTTTGGGTCTAGTCTTGGAATGGGCACAGGTGCCCCGAGTATATAGAAGTGAAACTCCTATTTTTCGTTTTTGCAAAAAAGAAAAAACATGTTCATAATACATTCATTATGCATGTTGTTAAATGAACTTACAATCTTTTCATGTCTCTCTGTTTCTCCTCTCTCCAACAAGGTGATGACTTTGTCCTTTGTCAAAGAACCCCAAGGAGAATGGCTTCAAAATATCTTAGTGGGAAAATGGGAGTTTTCTTTTGTACATATGCGCTTGACTTCAGTTTCTTCCATGACTAAAACATATGGCATTATTTCAGTTTTCTTTTTTTTCTAAAAACCACCTCTTGAAATTCTCATGGCTTTTGAAAAACAGATGCAAGCTTCAAGAAGTCGTTACCGGGGCAAGTTCGTGCTCCGGCCGTGTTCCGGTGTCATAGAGTGACAGCCATTAGTAGTGGTGAAGGTGAGTTAGCTTACCAAGCAACAGTCAACATTGGTGGCCATGTCTTCAGAGGCTTTCTCTATGATCATGGAGCTGATGACAAAAATGCATCCCCATCTCTTTCACACCTCCATTTAGAAACTGGTAACCACCACAGGGAATAGAAGACATTCCTCCTAATCTTTCTTCTCCAATTCCCCGAAAACTCGATCTCGACCCCTCGAAAAATATCGTATCTCTTCTAGGATTCAGTGATCTCCAATGTTATCTATATAAGTCCTATATAGTTATTTTCATGGTTGTAACAGGATCTTCTATTCTATAGATTCCTAGCTTTAAAAGCTTGGATTAGTATAAAATTACTCAAGTCCAATGATAGTTGGATACTGATCTTCTGTATATTGCTGAAAATATTTATAACTTTCTTCTATCCAAACTTCATTAAACATCTGCCTAATCAAGCTAGCCTGTCCTCTGGTTTGATCGTCTACCTCGGAAAGTTTCACGAAACGTCGGGCTTCAAACGAGCATTGAGCATCTTGCCACACCATGATGGGACAAGACAAAATGTATGCTATGTTTCTTGTTTCTACATTACCATCTTTTACCTACAACATTGAACATTTTCACTGATTTGGATCTTGTCTAATTATGGGAGAGCTTCATGAAATGGAAGTCAGTTATAATATGATTGAGACGGCCTCGATGGTGCATTGTAGCAGCAACCCGAAAAGGTAAAGCCGGACCCCACACGAGCGATATAAGAAGAGGGTGAAAGCTACTGAACTCCAAGTTCCATTGCATCTCATTTCTAGTAAAAGAGTGCTAGGCAATGGAGATGAACACTAAAAACTGAAAGGTGGGAAGAAGAGGCAAACAGTCAACAATTACCAAAACTTGAAAACAATTGAAAAGAAGCATTTATGATGGAGCAAAACACTACAATTTGGCCCTCAGCTGTTAAAAGTTTTCTTTTTTTTTTTTTGCCTATATGATGAGGGTGCAAGCATCAATAAGAAGTTATGCATTAAAAGGCATCAAAATCCATAGGCTCACAAGCTCACAATCCAACCCCTTTTTGTCTTTCCATGTAGAAATTGTCACATGATATGCGAAAGAGATGTTTAAGAATCCGTGGCTCGAAAAACGAGGCTCATAGCTAATCTAAATCAATTTTAAGATAATTTCTTAAGTTTTAAATGTTATAGGATTAAGTAGTTGTTTAATGAAATGTGGCTAGATATTTACCCACGATAACAAACAAAACTTATTTATCTTTTTTCTCGTTAAGATAAAAAGTTATTCGTCATTTAAAAAAAATATATAATTATTCGTTTCGCTTAATATAATAAATTTCTTTTGATTTTTTGCGACCTCAAGATACTTTCCAAAAGCCAAAATGAGTATTTGGGGGCAAGGGGAAGAGAACCGTTGTTAAAGGGTATCGATTGTCGATAAATGTTGGTGAATACCCATTAAATATATTTGGAGTTAGGGTAATTATTGTCTATAATGAGAGTGAATGTGATGATTAATGAAAATGTTAGAAAAAAAATTATTATTTTAAATAATACGATAATGATTAACGAACAGTACAATAATGAATATTATTCATTACTTGAAATATAATTGTGGGTGACCCAAAAAAAAAAAAAAAAAAAAAAAATACATCATTGTTATCTTTCTCTCCATATGATGTTGGAAAGCCCAAATGCTCCAAAGGATTTCTGGCTTTATTTGCTTGTTGATATAATGCAATGAAATGAGTGTATGAACTATAGGATATGGTCCACAAATAGTGCTACCATATCATTCTCCTCTATAAAAAGTAATAGTAACATACTTTAGCTTTTTTAGTAGTTGACAATAAATTGTAGCAATAGGTGATTTTTGCATATTTCTAACAAAAAAAGATGGTTTTGAATGTTTAATAAATCAAGCATGAGTTTGAAATTCAAATTTCCACTTTTATATTTTGAATTCAAAAAATTAATATTTAATACATTAAGTAATGATAATTTTTTTTTTTTTTTTAGAATACAATAATTAGAGGTGAAATGATTCGAAACGTGACATCTAGTCATTGGGTGTACACTAATGTCACTAAGTAACTACTCTTATTAGCAATTAATGAGGATTAAATTAATGAGAACAAAATAGGGTAGGGATTGACATAATCTTCCTAAAGCCTATGAACAATTGAATTAACTAATACATATTTGTCTTCTTGCTTTTTGTAGCCTTCTTTTTTTCTAGCTTACATATTTACAAAATAATAATAATAATAATAAACACTCATAACACAATTATGAAAAGCAACTTCTCTTATTAGATGCACATAACAATTTTCAAATGTTTACATGAGATGAGAGAAGATAAAAAAAAGAAAAGAAAAAAAAAGAGGGAGCTAGAGAAATTGAAACTAATAAAATATCACCAATACCTTCTTTTCTTTTTCTTTTTCATTTTTTTTTTTTTGTTTTTTTTTTTTTTTTTTTTTTTTTTTTTTTTTTTTTTTTTGTATATTTCTTAAAGCTTTTTGAAGTGGGAAAAAATGTTCAAATAAAATGAGGAACTTTCAATCTCTTCAATTATTCTAAAGAAAACAAACAAATTTAATGTAGGTTGTCTCCCTCTTCCTAACCTATCCCCTTTTCCTTTCTTTTCTCTCTCTTTAAGTTGATCTAAGATGGAAGAGGGGGCCTCCCCTATCACTTATTTAATCCTCTTTAATTTTCTTTTTCATAGGCTCTTTAGAGAGAATAGTGAAGACCATTTTATTTTTGAAGTAGACAACATCAAAAATCAAACTAGGTTATGGAAAAATGTGGAAAGAATTAGTGAACATATTAAAAATAATTCATTAGGTAGTTTCCTTTCTTAGTTACATAAATATCATAGGTTAGACATTCAATAGAATTTGTGCAAAATTTAGTTATTATTTAAAAATAATAATAATTTTTTTATATCTGAGTGTTCGGGTCAACTTACTCACTCCTCGACTATTCTTATGAGGCGAACTGTCTCTTTCTATAACACTTAGTTGTTAACGAAATTTATAAAAAATCTATTTTTAAATAGTTGACCACAAATGAATTGAATTCATAATTTTTTTAGTTCTTAAGATTCTATTTACTATTAAATTATAATGGAAAGAAAAGTAATGAGTCACCTATTTGAATTAACTGAAAAAAGAAAAAGAATCCCATCATTGTTTTTTTCAATAATGAAAACTATTACTTCAAATATTTAAACCAATTATTCACCAAATCCAAGTGAAATGAAGAATAGGTTTGAATAACTTCACCCAATAATATACTTTTTAGAAAAATCAAACTTCTTTTCCTTTTTGTTGTTTTGGTGATGTGAAGTATAAGTAGCGATCCAAGTGCATCCTAACATCACCAACCTAAGCTATGATAGCTTGTTTTGAAAGTTTGAACCCCAAACAAATTAAAAAGGAATCTGATCTACAATCTATAAAGTAGATCTCAAAACTTTTCTAACACTCAAATTTTAATTATGTTGGAATGAAATAAATAAATAAAATAAAATAATCTTAGAGATGAATTCGATGGTCATATTGTAATGTATATCATGATAATCAAGAGGTTAGAGATTTAAACTCATGCATTCATAAAGAGAAAGAAAAAGCATGGGATATAAAAAAATAATAATAGAAATCCAAGTTACTTGGGAGTTTAACTTCAACATTTGGTTAATGAATGCATTTACAAACTAGCAAGACTTGGGTGAGGTGAGGGTAGCCAACTCTCATCTATAACTTTCTAAAACTTATCACAATTTCTCTAATAACTCTCTAACTTAGAAAAATAAAAACAATGCATAATTGCCAAAGCTCTACATGGTGATCTTAATTTATACACCAAATGGTTGCTCTTTCTTTTTCTTTTTCTCTCTTTTTTTTTTTTTCGTGGCCAAACGCTACAACTCTATCGAAACCCGATATCATTTCTCACAACGGACCGGCTGTACAAGGATGGCCACAGGTGCAAGTTTTGATGGATTGGGTCAGTATAACAACTTCCTTCAAGTGTCATCTACAAAAATTCTGAAGATGAAATCTCGAAACCGTTTCGAGTATTGCTTTGGATCGACAGCAGATATCGACGATGGATCGTACTGAAACGATTTATAAGCATGCTCGAGTTTCTTGCTGATATCATAGTCTTGTAGTATGTCAATTATACTAAAGAAAATGATCACATCATACAGCTCCCCAGTGGGCTCTCCGACTAGCTGAGCTTCGGGTTCTCCCTGTCTTATCGTTCGTTCGGCCCGTGCTGGCATGTTGATGCCTAGACTAATGGAAGCCCACCTGAATAAGTGAATGGTTAATGATTGCCAGAGATTGTCAATAGCAAGTAATTTGGTGATGATATTGAACAAGAAAGCATCAACTTAGGAAAGTTAAGAAACCAGGCATTGTTTTTTTTATGAACATCACTTGAAAAGATACCATGGTAAAGCAAAGTACAAGTGTTTCATCAGAAAAATGCCGTAAACAAACACGGATAGTTGAATTTCGCGCTATACGACAGCGGTCGCATGAGAATGTTCAAACATTCATGAGTTCAATTCTACCTGGCAGAGTCTTGTTCATTGGATTGACCATCTGCTTCAAAGTCAGGATCTCTACTTCCTGAAAGATACATTTTTTCGAATATCAGATTGCTCGCTGAAGCCTAAAACTATGATTTGGAATAAGAAACTCAATTGGAGAGCAGAAACCTGAATGATCGCTATCCGGTGTGCTCGCTTCTCGATACGAAGTCTCTTGGAAGTGTAGACCAACTAATAGACTGTAGTCCATGATTCTCTCCTGTTCAAGAAAGTCACAATCCTTGTCTACTTGCCTGCATTGAAACAAAATCAAAAACCAATGAGAAGTATAAACTGAGAAGCTATCAAATAATATATTGACCAGTTAATATTTGTCTTTTGGGTGGTTTTCTGCAGAAATGTTTCAGCTCTATGAAAATACAGGAGAATCCTCGAGTTTGGGGCACCATTTAAGTGGGTTAAGTTGGATTATAATAACTCAACCCCTATTTGAACTATTCGGTTATAATAAACGGTGCGTTAGCTCATAACCCTTCATTCTAACTATAATAACACTTCAGCCCTGTTAGAATAACCTATACTATAATAAAACTCTTTTTATAATAATCCCATTATAAGAACGTGCACCCTAAATACACGTTATTATAATATTTCTTATTATGATAACCCACCGTTTATAATAACTCAAACCGTCCACATCCCAAGAATCATTAATACGCTAATCTCATATAAAATGTGTGATTTGAAACCACCTTGTTAAATGCACAAATAGTTAAATATTTGGTTGTTCTTTAGTCATTATTAGAATGAAAAAGAAATATTTTGTTGTACTTTTATCATGTTGAGAGGGCATGTTGAGGATCCCAAATTGAAAAGGTGGGACCTCGATAGATCGACTAATCCATTCATTGTCAATTGGTTTTAACATGATACTACAAATTTCACTTCATAATTTTTTTTAACCTAGCTCCTAGTATGAGTCAAATGCAGCTTCATACGACGAGTTCGGCAGGTCAATGATTAGGGAGCAAAAGGAATGATACAAATTTTGTGTCATAAACAGAAATTAGTAGGAAACAACTGATAAGGGAAAATGCTGAGAAGTTGTTTACCTACAAAATTCTTGGAACCAAATATCCTGCAACCGGAATATGTAATTAAGATCAAGATCTTTAAGGGTGGTTGATCCATCGATTTCCGCCTCTAGTTTGTCCGTTATTCGGCCGTGCGAAGAACCTTTCAAGTCAAAACGCCTATGGATAGTGTACTCCGTACAAAACAGATTTCCCATAATGACAAACCGCACCTGTAAATCAAGAAAATCCGTGAACCGGAGGATCTATGTCAACCATAGCAATGCTTTAAGATACTTTTATACCTTCTTTTGTGAAGCTCCAGCTAATCTCACACAATGAAGACCGTAAAATTTGGTGACGAGGGTATTTTCGAAGGACCGAACGTGTTTGTAGTAGGCTGGAAGCATCCTCAAGAGAACCTGCATGTATCTTGGCCTGTTAAGATTGGAATATATTCAACTCACAGTAATGCAGATACAGATGCATCAGGCAACAACTGAACCACAAAAAGATACAATAGAATCTAGCTTTGCATAGCGGTTTTACGATAGCAAAACAGTTCTGAGAACTTAACAAATATTACATAATTCACAACCACGAGATTCGTAAGACTTGGAACAAAAGATAATTATGCAAGAACCACTTCAGTTAAGAGATCAGAGGTTCTAAAGTTTCAAAAAATGTCAAAGTTTTGCTTATGTTTAGGATAGCTTATAATCTCAAGCACAGATAATAAGAGGAAACTGAATCTGAAACATCTAATAGAGAAGACAGTACTAACTTTCACTTCAGCCTTCTTCATGGTTTTAATCATGTATCTATCATCATGGGTTAAATAAAAGAAACTCCCACTTTTTCCGGGAGAGGAGAGTTCCCGAAGGGCATCGTTTCCGCATATAGATAGCATGTAATCAGCTGGATCCACCTTGAACAGTTTCCTAAGGGTCCTGAAATTACAAATTTGATGAACTAATAAGACAATGGAATAAAAGAAAACATGAACATCTGCTATTGACTGAGATGATATAGTTCAGCAGTAAAGCTTGTTCTCCTGCTCTAATTTGAATGAATTTCAGTCTAAAAAAGTTTCTTCCATTTAAATCATTTAGAACACCTAGCTGATTGAACAACAATTAGAGCATATGACACCAAACAACAATTAGTTGTCCGTAATATATGACCGGGTATTTCGAATCGGAGAAGACAAATGCCAATTGTTAATGACATTCACTTTTAGTACTGACCTGAAGACAACAGGACAGTAATCCTTCCATCTGAAGTCAGAAGATTGATGAGGTGGTGTATACTTTGATCCTTCTGGAGGAAATTTTGTCCACACTTTCTCCTTCGGATCGAAAGCCGAAGACTTCAGATCAAGGGATGTTGCTGGAGCAGGCCTTCCAACTGAATGCCTGTGCTATGGAACACAAAAATCACTAAGTTGAAATTGAAGATAATAGCCAACAAATACACATTTCACTTATGTTTGAACATGTAGCTTCATACCAATGTGCCCCATGATACATCTATAGAGTAAATTTCTTGCTATATCCTTTGTTTGAAACTTCTTTAACAGAATAGTTGTAATAAGCATTTGTATCTCAGAAAACTTCTATTTGAATCACCACAGCAGAAAACGAAAAAAGATTATTTCATTCGATCAACTCGCTTCTCAAGCCTTCAATGTTGGCATAACATCGTTCGGTTTCGGTTTTTCCGAATCCAACTTTAAGAAGTCCAAGAACTTTTCATTGAACTCATAAAATGAACTGTCACATACTTAAAGAAGCCTAATAGTCAGAGACTCTTGAGTAACAAGGCAAAACTCTAATATCAAGTTTGAAGAAAACAACAAAATAAAAAACACACAACATGAGTGAAAAGGAAAGGATTCTTAAATCATTTATACCTGATCCCCAGCTGCAGATTCAGCATGAGCTCATAGTTCTTGTGTCCCTTCGATATCGTAACACCCTGTCTCTTTGCTGGTTGAAATTTCAAACTCGATTGACTTTTTCCTTTACTCTCCGATTCTTGGAGCTGATGACTACCAACTCCTTTCCCACTTCGGGAGCTCGAATCATTCGAACCATCATTCATTGATTCAAAGCTAGCATAGGAGATCTTCCCATCAACAGATGTTCTTTGCAATCTCCTATTCCCATCATTCCCTCTCCTCGAAATACTTTGATTCTGCGGGGAATCAAGACCGAATTCGGACCAAGATATCATCTTCTGAGAGGGATAGATCAAAATCCTCTCACCAGTACAAACCACACAATCATTCAAATATTTTGCAAGAGTCTCATAAGGATCCAAGGACATTTCAGCCTCTGAGGAATCAGATGGATGAAAAGTCCCCCTCTGTTCATCAACATCCTTACTCCAAACACCAACAAAAGAACTCCCATTACCCCATTTAAAAGTTCCATCCCCTTTAGGCAACCCATCTTCCCAAAACCCCTCATAGCAATTCCCATCATTCAAAACCATAGTTCCATTCCCATTAAACTTCCCATTTCTCCATTGTCCAATGTAATGACTCTCATTCTTCCATTGATACCTCCCCTGCCCATCTTGAAACCCTCTTCGCCATTCGCCTTCGTAAGCATCCCCATTAGCATAATTTTGTGATCCTTGACCATGTTTCAAATTCATTACCCAACAACCCTTATAAGTATCACTCGAAGAACTAGTGTAAGTACCTGTTGAAAAATAAACATGATGTTGAAACCTTTTTACCTAACAATAACAATGTCATTCATGTTATTCATATAAAACCATAATAGAATTTAACTGTACCTTTGCCATCCATGTAGCCGCTCTTGAAATCCCCTTCATAAGTTGAGCCTGAAGGCCAGCTGAATACGCCTTTGCCTAAGGTCTTGCCCTTGTACCATTCGCCGACGTACATACAGCCGTCGGTCCAGAGGAGCTTGCCTTGCCCATGGGGGGCATTGTCCATCCATTGCCCGGTGTAGAAATCGCCATTGGGTATCTGCTTCTCGGCATGGTAAATCTCGCCCGGACCGGGCTCGTCATCGGCTGGAGCGACCGACATTGCTGTAAATATACTATTGGCTCGTTTCTTCGCTGAGTTTTGTGTTTTTCTCACTGTTGCTTCCCAAGCCTTGACGATTCCAGCGTATTCTTTGTACATTATCACTCTCGAGATGAGATTTTGCTCTGTTTAAGTCATTTCTTCCCACCCTTCCTCAGTTTCTTCCCCCATTTTCGCCTGAATTCGAAGAACCCAGATAAAAAAATATGCCTCTAATCGATTTCTTTCGCTCTGTTTTTCGAAAAACAGGAAAAAGGGGAAATGGGTGACGAAATCCCCTGTTTCTATATCACAAACTTGGAAACAGAGAGCAATGGAAGATGTAGAAGAAGGGGAAAATCCAAATGGGATCGTTCTAGTTTTGAGATTCTATCATGATTTTGTGAAATGGGTACTCATCAGATTTTGGAAAATGAAAATGAAAACGAAATGAAATTAAGATCAATCTTCTTTTTTTTTTTCAAAAGATAAACAGAGAACGGAGCTGTTTGATTGATGAGGAAAGCAAAAGGTTGTTGGTACCAATGACTGACCTATTTTCTTTGTTTCTGTAAAAAAAAAAATAAAGATTTTTTTTTTTTTGAAAAAAGAAAAGAAAATATTAGTTTTTTTTCTTCTTTTTTTTCAAATTTAGAATTGTTTGGACCAAGAAATTCAACCTATTTCAATTCTCGCCGTATTCGGTTCCTAAAACAACTAAAAAACCAAACATTTGGAGGGACGAGAAAGATGCTCCTAATTTTGTGTTTTGCTGTTCTTTTTTCCCCCATTTTTCTCCAATTTGTTGAATTGGATTGGCACCCACTTTTTCATTATGTGTCCTTTTTTTATATACAAAATACGATTAAATTTACATTCATCAACACATTCTAACTCTTATTATATTTGAAATATAATTTCTAAAATAATTCATTTATATCACATGATTTCTATCTGTGGTAGAACTCAATCAGTGATAAGATGAGTCTATAACTGATTGAATTCTATTAGTGATAGAACTAACAAGTGATAAAACTCTGTTGTATTGGTGATTAAATTCAATTTGGATTTTGATGAATTAGTTTTTTGGTTTTGTGTTATAGATGAAATTTTTTTACCTTTTTATTGTTATTATACATGCAAAAATCACTTTTAAATTTTGAAGATAGTTTATTTTGTTGTGTTTGAACTTTTAAATTTATTATTTTTTAGTCTTTGAACTTATAGATTTTTTTTTTAGTCTATAAACTTATAAAAGTCAAATTTTATTTCCTAAACTTTGACATTTATTTCATTTCGGTTCCTACATTAAAAAAAATCACAAAACTCAATATCGATCATTTGGAAAATATGTACTTTTAAACAATTATTATCTTCCTTGATAATTTTAGAAATATGATTATTTTATCATTGATTGTATGAATGTAACATTATTGAATCAATCTCGATTAATATTAAAGAATTTGTACAACTTTAGAACCCTCTATTAAAATTATAGTACATTTTTATCAAAAATTTGTTTATAGCAAAATTCCGAGTAATTGAACTCAATCAGCAATATTTAATTGTATTCAATTAGTTTGTTAAGTGATTGAGCTTCATCATTTTTATTTGATTGAATCAATCAATTAACAGTGATTGAACTCAATCACTTGATTGCTTTCAGTTTTGTGCTATACCTGCAATTATTTTTAATTTTGTGTTATAGATGCAATTTTTTAGTTCATTTTTGTTATACATGAAAAATTCCCTTAATATTAACTTCAAATTTATTATATATACTATTTTTAAATTTTTTTAAAAAATACAAACACTAAAATTTGATTTTTCATGGACTAAAATATAATAAATCTCTAAGTTCAAATATTAAAATTAGACTTCTAAAAATTTATAAACTAAAATGGGACGAAACTCAAAATTCATGAACCAAAATAATATATTGTCTTTTTTTTAATGAACGACTATTCACTTTCGTTTTTGCATATTTGGACTATTTTTATATAACAATTAGCTCAACTACATTATAACATTTCAATATCAATAAAATTCTTTATTTTTGTACAAATTCTTTTTATTTTTAAATATATATATATTTTTTTATGTTATTGTTTTGAGATGCACCAAGTAGGGTGAATGGCCTATGAATGAGTTAGAGAAAACTGTGAGAAGGTTTATTGTAAAAGTTAAGTAGTGGTGGAGGCATAAATAGCTATGCCCCTCGCAACTCCTACTATCTATGCTAACTAAAATGGTTAAAAATAAATAATTATTTTCAATGATTAAAAAAACTTATTTAAATGCGATTCTTTAAAGAGAAATTGTAAACAAAATTTATTCGTAATTACTTCAAACAAACACCCCTAATAGTCGTGTAAATTAATAAATTAATTCACATCAAAAAATGTTTATATTTCATGTTGTTTCTAAATTTTAATTTTTTGTTTTTTTTTTGTACAATTTCTTTAAAATTCTAATAAGCAAAATTATATTAAAATTACCCCTCCAAATAAAACATGATATGAAAACAAAAAAAATATGTGCTAATTATATTTTATCAAATGAAATTTCAAAGTGGATTTAATTAACTAGTAGCTTCTCAAAGTTTGTTTTTATTTTTAAAAGTTTACTAGAATTCTCATACTTTCTTAAAGAATGATGGATAAATGATAGGAAGGATGAAGCACATTATAGGAAATTTAAGAGACAATAGGCTCAAATTTGAAAAACTAAAAACAAGAAATCAAATGGTTATCAAATCGTGCGTAATTAATTAAGTACAAGGTTTAAAAAAGTAATTAAATATAAAATTAAATTAGGCGTCAGGCTATTTTGCTAATCCAAATGAGGTCAAAGCCCAAAAGGCCCACCCCACTCCCTCCCAAAAAGTTGTAAATAATAAATAAGAAATAAGAAATAAAAAAAGAAAATGGTGGGGCCAACCATGGAGTTAGGGTTAGTGGCTTTGAAAGTTGACACTTGTCCTATTATGAAGCAAAAGTTACTCATCAAAATGCATATTTTTCCCAATATATCTTAGACATAATCCTTGGGTATTGTTTTCCAAAAAAAAAAAAAAAAAAAAAAAAAAAAAAAAAAAAAAAAATCCTTGGGCTTGTGGTAACTTAACCTTGGATTTTGGTTTCAATTTGCTATGTTAGAAGTGGGTTCCATCTCATTTTTTGCTATTAATATAAGTACTTTACCTACTAATATGGAAGTTTTTATTTGGTGGTATTTATTCCCTTTGGAACCCACTACATTTTTATTTGATCTTTTTTTTTAAATAAAATTATAATTCAATAACGAATGAGATTCGAATTTGTAAACATATTATTAGTGATGTTTTTGAAATACTACTTAATAGTTCGTTGATTTTCATATTTTAAAACCTTAAATAAGAAATTAATTATATTTTAAGAGTTGATGATTATATCTTTCACTCGACCATTATTAAACAAAAAAAAAAAAAAAGTAATAATAGACCTTTTCTAAAATACTATACGGTTAATGTAGAAAACATTAAATGTAATAAGTATTTATACAATTTAAAAAAAATTGGATGAAATATATATTATTTTTTTTGAGAATTTGAGAAAGTATATGTCAGGTGAAAACTATTTTTACAAAATCAAATGTTTCTTTATAGAGTTAGGCAGATGATTATCATATATTAAATACAAAACTTTGTAAATATTTTAAAGAGGTTTTTTTATAGATAAACCTAATCTATAAAATATTTACAATACTAGATTTAGGGTAATACAAATTGCAGATCTGATTTTCTTTTTATAAATCATTTTTTAATAGATTTAGGAGTTTACAAATATACCCCCAGACCTCATTAATTGACAATTTGAAATGAATATTGATTTTAAAAAATCAGAAATTTCTTTACCCACTCCTCCGTAAAGTCTGCCATCATTTTAGTTCCTCTTGCCGCCGTTTCAAAGATTTTCGGCCCCACTTCTGCAACTCTTCGTCTCCGCTCCTCAACGTCGTTTCGGATTCGCACAGAAGGAAGTTTCTCATCTGAAGGAAGTGTATTGATCTCCGATTGAAGATCCGCATTCGCACATACTGTTCTTCGGAAGCGCAGAGGTATGGTTTCGATTTTTTTATAAAAAATTTATTATGTTGTTCGGCCGTATTTTTTGATATGTTCTCCGATGGATTATAGGGTTTAGTAACTTCTACAT
>JBBMEF010000002.1:136276-149053 GCA_037832685.1 Sicyos baderoa | reverse complement strand
TATTTGCAAATACTTTCATTATTTTGCTATTTAGGTAATATTTTTGCCTTATTGTAATATACATGCAAATGCCCCTTATTATTATTAGGCGCACAGGGGTATATTTTTAAGCTTCTCATTAAAAAATAAAATTACTCAAATATTATACTTCTAAAAATAAATGGCGTGACATGATTGTGTTTTCTTTTTTTGCTAAACTATAATAAACAAATTAAATTACTTTCCTTAAGAAATAAATAATCAAATGTGATTTCAAAAAAAAAACAAAAAAAAAATCAAATGCACTTGGTTTAAAAAAAATGTTGTACTAAAAAAAAAAAAAAAAAATCGTACTTCTAAAAATAATGTAAATGTTAAAAAGAAAGTATAGCAAGAGTAGTTTAGCATATCTAAATCATGTGGCCTAACATGAGAATAATTTTCCTTATGTATCTTTTAAGAAGTAACCTAACTTTTTTTTTTTTTTTTGAATACAAATTGGGTCCTGACTTTTTCAGAGTTCGAACCTGTAATGCTTGGTGTTGAAATGGTTTACAACCAAACAATGAAACCAGTGCGCCACTGATCCTTTCGATAAGAAAGAACCCAACTTATAAGTTATTTTTAGTAATTAAAAAAATTATAAAGTTGAATAGAGGAGTATGTAATAATCATTTTGTTTAGTTAAAAAATTGAGGTTAAACTAAACTAGCGATGAATCAAAATCATGTCCTAAGATCAATACACTGCTCATCCCAATATCGGCCACACATTTTTAAAATATCAATATCTTCTTCTTAATTTTGTATTCTTCCTAAATTTATCATATTTACCAAAAACATATATTAATGTACATTGTTCTAGATAAAATTACATAACATCGATCTAGCAATTGTCCAATTTAAAATTACTTCATAAATACATAGAATGATAACTAAAGTGAATTTATCCCACAATAATTGGTATGCATTCTGGATAGAAATTCAAATTTCTTCAATATAATGATGCCATACACTCTTCCAAGGCAAACAAAAGTAGTGGATGCAATAATGTAACCAATGAATTGAGCTTTGAACATTGGTGACTTAAAGGATATGTGGGTTCTTTAATTTTAGCCCACAGTCTCTATATAAAACATTTTAATTTAGAAATAAATGGGGTTGAAGTTAGGGCATAAAGTATGAGTTCAAATCCTATGGTCGTTACCTACCTAGAAATTAATTTCAAATTAATACTACAAGTTTCCTTGATATCCAAATTTTATAGGGTGTATGCCCCGTGATATTAGTCGAGGTGTGCTTGTACATGTAACCTGGCCCAAACAGTCACGAACATCAAAAAAATAAAAAAAGATTGACAGTATGGTGAAGTAATAATGTTCATGTCTCTACAATAAAAATGAAAATGAGGGAAGAGAAGAGAAACTCTAACCGTCGAGCAATAATTCAAAGATATCAATTCATATAATAAAAAAGTCATAAGTTCGATCTCCCTCAATTAAAAAAAAACAATAAAAAAACCTAGTTTTCAAAGTTTTTTTTTTTTTTTTTGAAACAAGATAATCACGCCCTCCTTAGACCAGGTACCGGAAATATCAAAAAAAAATCTTGAGGAGAACATACCTTAAAGTCCAAGTTTTCAACTATTGGGTCCGAGATTAATATAATTATTTATCATGAAAGTTCTCAAAATCTTTAAGCGCCTTTGAAATTTTGGCCAAAAGACAAGCCATGTTTGTTGATAAATGTGCAATCACATGCAATTTCAAGGAAGAAATCGGTCTATATGATAAAAATGAAACCACAAAAAAACACTATTGTCTTGTCACTCTATCAAAACTTATCATTTTTGTTTTTTAATGCGTCTATATACGATATCAAGGGTAAAAAGAATGGTACTCGTAGTTTCATTATTTGATGAAAATGCAATTCAACATTATAATCATAAATTCGATCTGAGAATGAAGATTTGACTCTCGTTTATTTGACGGATAATAGTAAAATAAATCGGTTGGATGTTGATTTTTATTTTTTATTTTCTTGAATTTAAGAGTATTTGAAGGTAAAGAATTTGAACCCACAACATCTTCGAACTAAGGATAAACTAAATATTTGAACCTCGACAACAACGCCTCTTTCGACCTTTCGTGAAGGATGAAGCTAAAAGAGAGATTTGTAATATCCCAACAATTTTGTCCAAACAATCTTTCATTATAAATAATTATACTAGTTAAAGAGAGCACAATATATGATTTATTTCCTAGTTAAATAAAGAATTCAAATATGTTCTTTCATTTCATTGTAAATATTAACACATTGAATTATATTGAACAGTACATATCTTTATTATTACAGGTTAAAAGCAAATAAAAGAGAAAAATATTGGTCGATCTGTTTTATGAATAAATAATTGTTGTTTTTAACCTAATATTTGAATTGAAGCAAAGATCCGATCCATGTTTTAGAACAATAAGAAAATATCCCAATTAATAAATATTCTTTGTTTTAGGGTTTTATTCTCATTTCATGTGGGGACTTCCCAAGTAAAATGGGCAGAAATAGACAAGAAAAGGATTATAGAATACATTCATGTTTGTATTCTTTCTTTCTCTCCTCTACTTCTTTTTAACAATTCCAAGGAATATGATGAAGATTTCACTTTATTATAGTAATAATTAATGATTCTAAAAAAAATACCTACTCAATATATATATTAATCATTGCATTTGAGTCAGATTAGATCTATTATTGGGATCAACTTTCATTTGAACTTGAAAGATATTCCAATTCATGTAAACAAAAGAGAAAAAAAATCAATTCCATGTTAGCAATGATATATGCATACAAGCGTTTTAGACACATTAATGTGAGTTTATTTATTTTCATTTTTTTTTTCTTCAACCATCCATACGATAATCTAACGTAACCATTCTGGGGTAGTTCAATTGGTCATGAAGGTTCAAATTCCATTATAGTCACCTATCTAAGAATTAATTTTAAATTAATACCTACAATTTCCTTGGCATCTAAATGTTGTAGGATCAAGCGGTATGCCCCGTAACATTAGTCGATGTGCGCTTATGCACGCAAGCTGGTCCGAACAGTCACGGACATCAAAAAAAAAAAAAAAAAATCTAACGTTTTCATTTTAATCCCGACGTTATAGATAAATTCTTTTTATTACGAAGTTGGAAGTTTTTAAAGTATGTAAAACTGAATGATTATTATTTTTTATTTTCAAAAAAAAAAAATTAAATAAATAGTTTATGTGGATATTTACAGGCCGAAGGTTCTCATTTTTTGGTGGTATATATGTATATAACTTGGATTTGTGAACTTAATTCTCACAACATAGCAAGGATGATAAATATAAGATCATATTATCGAATGAGTTGGTGGTAATCGATTTGTCCGTTGCCTCAAATTTGTACTAAAAAACTAAAAAAGAAATATAAGATTATATAACTGTATAGTTAAGCTATAAATTTTGTTGATTGTGTCTCTTTATTAATTTCCAAAGTCTAAAGCAAAATTATTATTCTTTATTATAGTGAAAATTAATTCAAAGTTTTCAAAGTTTTTTTTTAATCGAAAATGCTGGAATTTGATTCTGCAAAAGGAAAATAAATGGAAACTGTTTGTTTTTGCATTAAAAAGCAAATGTTTTGCAATGTTAGATCCCGTGTTTGGGCCGTGAATGGAGGGAAAGAAAATCAAATTAATTATGATTAATTAAAAGATGCAACCATGAGATACCCATTAAAAAAGACAATTAAAAAAATGAACTAACTTGAATTTTTGTTCCTTACAATGTGACATTTTCTTTATATCCATTTTATTCAAAATTATAATCAATCCATTAAAAAAAAGTATGATTAAGAGTTGCCTGCATATATAGTAGCTTTAATATCTCATGGTGCTGGAGTTTGTTCTGCTAAATTTTCGGTATATTATTTATTCCATTTAATACAATTTTATATCCTTAGATAGATAGAAAAAAGAGAAGAAATTCATGAACAATCAATGATAATAATTAAAATCAACTAAGCATAACTCTTGGTATCTTGCACTAACAACTTCAAAGGCTTCAATTTCCCCAAATATTATTTTTTTTAAATGATAATTAAAACAATATAGAACAAACTAAAATATATATAAAAAAAGTTTTGAACCTTATTGGTCGACATAGGTTGATTTTGAGGTGAAAACATATATTATATGATATGAAAGCTTCATGCATGTGAGTTATTGGTCTATGTAATTTCGATCCGACTTCATCACTGTGATTTGGATCTCACCCAAACGAATTTCCAAAAATTTAGATCTTAGATCTCACCAAAATAAGTAAGTCAATAAAAATATTTTATCAATTTACGAATTTAAATTTAATTCAAGATGATTTTGAAGGTGCATATTGAAATATTCACCTTTATAAATTGGCCTATCAAATCCGTAATTGATTTAAGTTAAGATATTCTGAATTTGAAGTTGTATAATAACTCCTTACAAATTAATTTTCTTAATTTGTGTTGAAGAAAAATAGTACTGATTTTGATAAGCACATATTTAAATTATAAATAAAAAGAAAAAAAAAAAAAAAAAAGAAAGAAAAAGAGGTGATCAAAAAGGGTCTTTGGACGTTTAAGATGATGAGTTCAATCCAAATATTATAGAGTCAGACGCTATGTCCTATGATAATAATCAATGTATGCTCTTAAGCTGATCCAGAAAATCCCGAATTAAAAAAAAAAAAAAAAGGGTGAGAGAATGGAGACATCATGTGTGATGAAAGGGACGCATTAGCAGGAGAGAGGTCCCGACCATGGAATGGAGTCCAGACTGTTACCCAAATAACACATTCCCAATTTCATCATTATTATCTATTTCACTCCCACACAAATATTCTCATCCCCCACCATAATGTAATAATGTACATCATTCAACTAATTAAAACATATATGTATCATTTATCTTCACATACATTAATCAAACATATAATATATTTCCAACATGTTCATCAAAGTCATGTAATCACAATATACACCTTCTCAATTGAGATCATGTAATCTTCTTTCTTTATTATTATTTATGAATTGAACTAGGTTTTAAAAATCAAACAAAAATTAAATATAATTGAATAATCTAATCATACCTAACATATGAATGGAAATTTGTTGTGTATACCAACTTTAAAACCCTCTATTAGAATTATAATATATTTTTATCAAATATTTGTTTATACCAAAATTTTGAGTGATTGAACTCATTCAAATTCAATCAATAACTAGTGACACTCAATCCTCAATCACTCAACTACTTTCAATTTTTTGGTATACGTGCAATTACTGAAAAATCCCCTATATGAATTGTATTTGATTACTCTAATGCATAAGATTAAAAAACTTGATAGAATAATTAACCAAATTATTTGAGATGGTTCGAAAGATCCCCTAAACCAATATAATATGAAATAATGTGGACATCCATCTCAAAATCAATTAATAATGAGAGGAGTAGTCCACCTATCTTATAAAGACCAAGAGATATCCTCAACCTATAACCTTAACTATGTATATTCTTACTTCTTAAACTTTAAAAAATAAATATTAAAAATGGAAATGATTTGTTAGAAAATGAAAGAATGAGGGGTTGAGGGTAAAAGGGAGAAAAATAAGATATGATGTTTTGTATAAATATCCCTTAAACATTCTTCACAACTCCCACACTGTGTTCCAAACCAAAAGCCATGAGTACCACAAAGCCCTCCCCCTTCCTCCTCCCTGTCCTCCTCCTCCTCCTGGCAGTTTCCGGCGAATCCCTCCGCCGCAACGGCCACCACAGCGCGAGGTGCTCGGCGGCGGACGAGAGCTCCACCCTGCAAGTGTTCCACATCTTCAGCCCCTGCTCTCCCTTCCGGCCCTCTAAGCCGGTCTCATGGGCAGACAGCGTGCTCCAAATGCAGGCCAAGGACCAAGCCCGAGTGCAGTTCCTGTCCTCCCTCGTGGCCCGTCGGTCCGTAGTCCCGATCGCGTCGGGCCGGCAGGTGATGCAGAGCCCGACGTACGTGGTCCGAGCCAAGATCGGGACCCCGGGCCAGACGCTGCTGCTGGCGCTGGATACGAGCAATGACGCTGCTTGGATCCCGTGTTCCGGGTGCGTTGGGTGCCCCGGAACCACTGTTTTCTCCTCTGATCAATCCTCCTCCTTCAGCCCCCTCCCCTGCCAATCCCCTCAATGCAACCAGGTATATCATTCTTTTTTTCCTTTATTTTTTTAATACAATCAATCAATTGATTATGTTAGGATCTCACAAATATCCCACATTGAAAACTGAGTTATTCTTTTCATTACTAATTGGTTTTGAGATGGATGTTTACACAATTCCACATGGGATCAGAGCCTATAAAGCTCAAACGGGAATTCGGTCCAATAAAATGAAATTGAGATCTAATTCAAGATTGGTGAGCCCAAAAGAGCCACCATTTTGAGGGGACATGTTAGGATTTCACAAATATCTCGCATTGGAAAGTGGATTACTCCCCTAATTACCAATTGGTTTTGAGATCGATGTCCACACTATTTCACATATTCGAATATAATATTTTTGATCAGTAATATATAATAAAGATGAATCACTCTTTTCATCATTAATTGATTTTGAAATCGGTTGATGTTATATATCAATGGATATTTTGTATATAGTTGAACCAACATGTAGGGAATGTTTGCCTCTTAATTCATGTTATATATCAATTTCCTCTTAGATTGGTGAAGGATTTACATACTTAAGTGTTTAGCTAGCTTGCATTACATTCTTGTTTGAAGTCTCTTTTTTCTTACATTTTTTTATTATTTTATTTTAATACAATTCATGTGGGTGGTAGATTTCAATTTCTCATTAGAAAATGATTTTTTTTTTTTTGAATTTATCATATCTTATTGAATATATATATATATATTATAATTGTATAGTCCAATCTGTATTTGCTACAATCATTCGGCTGTTTCAAACATTATTTTCTAAAGAGAGTCCTATTATTTTCAATTTTTGCAAAAAGGGGAAAAAAAGTCCTTGTTATTTTTATTTACAAAAAAAAAAGTTATTTTTAATTTTGTTTTTATTCTTGGGTTTCTCTAGCATATACGTTTGTCAGCCAGTCACGGGCCATCAAATTTTTTCTCAATTCCTTGTCGTATCGGCGGTCGCACGTGATCTTTCTTTTAACATTTTCTTTTTCCAACTGGCAATTTACGTGTTTACCCTTTTTTTTTAACTATAATTGGGAAAGGAATTCAAATTCGTGACCAACCGCAAAGTTACTGTTATGTTTTTACTTTTTAACCTCAAATTTAATTATATATTTTTATATATAAATTGAGAGAGTAGACCAACAAATCTATTTTCTTGACCATTAATTAGTCCGTACATTATGTTGATTGAACTAGACACTTTAATGAATTTAAACTTGTGTGTATTTAATTGATAAATTATTGAGCTTTCAATTTTACATTTGTTCATGTTTTTTTTTTTTTCCAAAAATGTCAATTAAGTCAAAGACCTATTAAATATAAATAAAATAATATTTAGTCATTTAATAACTAAGCGACCAAATAGATTTTAAAAAAATAATTGAAAATTCAAGAAGCATTAGAGACCATTCAAGTTCATAAACAAAATAGACAAATATAACGCCAATGAGCTAGTTAGCATCCGTGTACCGATTGAAAAACAAAAAAAATAGCTTTCAAAAGTTTGCTTTTGTTTTTAAGAATTGGTTGGTATCCTCCTACTTCCTTAAGTAAAGATTGATAAATTATGGGAATAGTAGAAGACATTGTAGTAAATTTGAATGAAAATAGACTTAAATTTCAGAAACAAAAAATAAAAAATCAACAGACAATGATGGCATGGCAATTTGTTTTGTTAGGTACCGAACCCGAGCTGTGGCACCACTTCATGCGGGTTCAACATGACTTACGGCAGCTCGACGGTGGTGGCGGATCTTGTTCAAGACAACATAACGTTGGCAACCGACTCCATTCCGGCATACACATTCGGGTGCATCACAAAGGCGACAGGCAGCTCAGTGCCGCCGCAAGGGCTATTGGGGCTAGGGCGAGGGCCATTGTCACTATTGTCCCAGACCCAGAATCTGTACCAGTCCACATTTTCATATTGCCTTCCCAGCTTCAAGTCAGTGAACTTTTCTGGGTCGTTGCGGCTTGGACCTGTGGCTCAGCCTCAAAGGATTAAGTACACGCCGTTGCTTCGAAACCCGAGACGGTCGTCGTTGTATTATGTGAATCTGGTTGCCATCAGAGTCGGTAGTAAAGTTGTTGATATTCCTCCCAGTGCTTTGGCCTTTGATACCACCACCGGCTCTGGCACCATCATCGATTCCGGTATGATTTTCCTATTTTCCCGCCAGTTTTCTTATTTAGAACAGGAAATAAAGATAACACAAATATGACAATAGTGTAATGGTTTCATTGTTTGGTTGTAAACCAGTTCAACACCAACGTTACAAATTTAATCGTAATATAAACTAAAAAAATAAAAAAATATTTGAGAACATGATTATGGATTAATTAGACACCATCCTAAGAAACTTAAGTTTTTTTAGTTCAACAAGCTTAATATTAAGATGTGATGTTTACGATGTAACTATTTAGTTGTGCGTTGATTTTAAAAATTAGCTAAGAGTTCATGGTTGGATTTTAATAAGAGTAGATTAAAATTTGATTGAGAATTATACAGGGACGACGTTCACAAGGCTGGTGGCGCCAGCGTACACGGCCGTGAGGGACGAGTTCCGGCGAAGAGTGGGCAATGCAACAGTGTCATCTCTGGGCGGTTTCGACACGTGCTACACCGTGCCGATCATCTCCCCCACCATGACCTTCATGTTCGCCGGAATGAACGTCACTCTCCCGCCAGACAACTTCCTCATCCACAGCACCGCCGGATCCACCACCTGCCTCGCCCTCGCCGCCGCCCCCGACAATGTCAACTCTGTCCTCAACGTCATTGCCAATATGCAGCAACAAAACCACCGTATCCTCTTCGACATTCCCAATTCCCGCCTTGGCGTCGCACGCGAAACATGCTCTTAGAATGTCGACATTGTTGTCGTCGCTGTCTCCAATTCTGGTGATTTTTTTTAAAAGGGGGTTTAGAATAAGAATGTCTGATCATGGTTTGGTGGTGAAGAAAGGGGGAGGAAGGAGGGGGTAAAGTAGTAATTTTGAATTGGTGTCATTCAGAGAGTGTGTTTTGAGATGTTTCATATGGTTGTGTTTTTGTAGTTGTTGTGTCATTTGGGATTTGGAAGTTTTAGCAATATTTTTATTGATGACTTAAAAAGCAAAGCTTTTTTCTTCTTCTCATAATGGCCTCTCTCTCTTTGGTTTTTTAATTTTCCTACTGTTAAATTAATAAGATTGTTTCTATCCTTAATATATATAAATTTTCATACTGTCAAATAATTAATAAATTGTTTGTTGATGTTAATTTATTTATTTTTACTTTGTTGATAATAAATTATGATGATCATATAAATTAATCAATCAATGTAAGCAAGTACCAAATTGTCCTTGTTCATTTCTAGAATTAAATTAGGGAAAGTTAAAAAGGGCTTTGGAGCTAATTACCTTCAATGGTAATTATGATTCTTAGTTTCTTTATTTGATGAAATAAGCTATTACCGACTGTCTTTTCTATTTCCTTTTTCCAATAAAGCATTTCCAGATACAAAATAGTCAAACATCATAGGGAAATGATGAAAAAAGAAAGAAAAAATGAAACAACTCAACTCTGAAATGTTTCATCTTGTTAAATGATTGACAGTAAATATAAAAGTGTTTAAGAACTTTCTAATGAAACAACTCAACATTATAGGGAAGTGATGAAAAAATAAAAATAAAAAACTATTAAGAAATCTCTAATTTCATTGCCAACCACAAAATACATATTTCTCATGTTTAGAGAGGGATATATCATACATATATATATATAACATAGTTTGTATACATTTGTTACCTATCAAATATACAGACAAATACAGGCTTAACAATCTAAATCCAACTCACTTGGAGTACAAACTCTTTTCCGCACAAGCATTTCAATAGTAGGAAAAACTCTTTTCCTCCCTCCCCTTGGCTTTGATCGTAATACTTCATCAGCTACTTCAAAATCACCCTAATTCCAGAGTGATAAAATATGCTCCATTAATAATCCATCCAAAACTCAAAACAACATTGAAACATGAAGTCTCTTAATGCAAACTTACATCGGTATAAACATGTTGACCACTTTTCTCATGATTGTCTCTAACATGCTTGTAACCGAATCTCATGCCGCATCCAGGGAAACAACATGCGAACGGCTTTTGTCCTTGATGAACGACCTTAATGTGTTGGCGGAGATTAGAATTCTGGGAGATCAATAACGAGGGAACATATCAGAGATCTATCCAGTCTAGATAACAATAATAGGCATTTGCAGATTTGGTGCTACTTACAGTTGAAAATACGTTGCTGCAGCCATCATGTGTGCATTGAATTGTCTTTCTTGGACCTTCACTTTCATGCTTTAATCGTAGATGCTGCTTGATGTTCTTTCTCAACTTTTTTTCCCCACAAATCTCACATTTTATGTATTGGTGGCAGGACAGTATATGAGCCTTAAGGCATTGCTTGTTGGTGAATGTTTTCATGCAATCCGGTTCGGTACAATGTGCCTCTATTGACTCTAGCTTAACTGCGTTATAGTAAGATTTGAAGTTAATACATGATGACAATCTTATGAAGTTGCCAAAGTTTTAGTGCTAATAGAAAGATAAGTACTCACTGTGGTACTCTTCGTGCTTTTGAAGTTGAGAGGCATATCTGAAAGCCTTTCCACATCCATTTTCGGGGCAAACATGCTTCTTCTGACATTCATCTTCGGGGCAAACATGCTCCTTCCGACATTCATCTTCAGGACAAACATGCTGCTTCCGACATTCATCTTCAGGACAAACATGCTGTTCCTGACATTCATCTTCAGGAGAATCACCATCATGGAACTCTTTCAAGTGTCTATTGAGACCGGATAGATGTGCAAATTCAATGCTACAACCCTCGATTGGGCACTTGAGTATTGTTTTTTTATGCTGGAGAAGGTGCCGAGTCAAATGATCCTTTCTTCTGTAACTGGCTTCACAACCATCTACAGTACAAATATATGGCCTCTGCATTGAAGTAATGCAATACAATCAGTTAACTTTGAGTTCACTAACTGAAGAGCTTCCCAACATTCTCAATTACTAGACTTCAAACCTCAAACTACTGTAGCGTGACCGAGGCCCCTTGATGGAGCTTCTCAGGAGGTCACCCAACCTGATACTAATCCAATCAAGCGAGGGAATGCAGCCTCGGCATTTTGGAGTTCTTAAAGTGGGATCCAATGCTTCACGCTGAGTTATCCAAGATCTTTCACATTATTTTAATATATTTAAGGATTTGTTCCTGCAAAACTAATCACATTCAATGCAAGAAAAAATATATTCAAGCAAAAAGAAAGATATTTCAACAATTCTTAAGAAGTAGAAACTGTCATAACACGAAGTCGCCAATGGCTAAGACTGAAGAGAAAACAATTCTTTGACCGCTTATACCCAAAGAACAAATTTCTGAAAACACAACCTATTAGGAACTCAGACAACCATATAAAAAACAAAACACAAATGATAACCGTGACTGGCACAAAACCACATGCATTATCAACCATCAACCAATATAACTTGCTTTGCCCCACCGTTTAGTGGGTGGTTACCTAAACCCGTTTATCTAAATCTTAGTGCCCGTTTATCTAAACAGTACATGTATTATATAATTACGATAACTAGCACCTCAAACACCGGCTATCTTAAAGCCATCGTTTATTATAACACCATCTATCATAAGGAAATCGGTGCCCGAACACACCCTAAGAGTAGAACAGAATCAATCCATACCAAGAAGCACAAATATGTAATAAGTTTATATAGGAAACATCCTAAACTACCTCGAGAGAATGGCTTTGCATATGTTGCTTCAAGTAAGCAGGCTTCTTGAAAGCAGCGCCACATTCCTTGCAGATATTGGATTTTCCATCCTTCGCCTTAACATCTCCACCATCTTCAGATTTCCCGCTCTCCATCTGTAAAACAAACAAGGTTAATGAATCAAGCATTCCCAATAATTAATTAACTACCGATTTCCTAATAGAACCCTAATTCATCCGACTTTACTCTTAGGCTAAAACTTACAAAACCCAGATCCCGATCTGTAGTGTATCAAAACAATCAAAACAAAACAGAACGCTAACTCTCTGATTCCTAGCAAGAATTCAGAGGATTTCAAATGAAATCCGACATAATTCAAAAGAAACTAAAGTGAATCCATGAAAGAAAAAGAGGATCCCGCCAGACCTTAAGGAGAAGGGCTGCGGCAGAAGGCGGGGGTCGGCTAGCCGGCGCACGGCGGAGGTAAAGAAAGAACAGAAAAGGAAGTTGCTATGTCTTTCACCGTAGATTCAGCTCTCAGCTGTGTTGCCGGGAAGCTGGATATATATATAGGGGGAGTGAAGGGCGGAACAAACCCTAGAGCTTCTAAATCGTTGACCGTTGACCTCTTCTGGGCCCAAGCCCAATTCTTTTTGGATCTCAATCGGCCTATTAAAGAAGCTGAATTAGACAAGGGAAAACCTACTAAATGTCTACTTTTGCCATAGTATTTAGGAAAATGTCTAAATGACAAAATAATTAAGTGGCATGGC
>JBBMEF010000002.1:110776-136176 GCA_037832685.1 Sicyos baderoa | reverse complement strand
TATCCGTTTTTAATCCAATTATTTAAAAAAATACCAAAATCATGATTGCATAATTCAATGATTTAAAAATAGGAGTTAGTTTATTATTTTTTTTTAAAAAAAAACAAATTCATAATACATACTTTGATTTTAAAATTATCAACATCATATTTAGGTTTATTAATTATAATTAGACAGTTGATAATTTTTAGGAACTATCTCTCTCATGTTAGTTAAAGCAAGATGTTTATTTACAATTAATTAGGAAATAAATAAATAAAGCTATAGGGGTATTTTGGTCTTTCCGATTTAAATGACAAATAAAAAAAATAAATGTCAGACATGGGTTTAATTAGTTCTGTTTTTAGACATTTTCCCAATTACTTTAGAAAAAGTAGTCATTTCCCTAGTTTACCCATTAGACAATGAGTTTTTTTTTTTTTTTTTTTGGAAAATGTCTATAATGTATTTTTTATCTCTACAATATATAGAGCGTAAACAAAGAAATAATAATTCTTTTTATTATTGATAGTTCAATCTTTACTGGCACTTGTTGAACTAAATTTCTTTATGCTTATTAACTTTTAAATCACTCCAATTTGAACCAAATTTAAAGGGTTAAGGTATAAAGTTTTAAATTCACTTGTCACATTAATTGGTAAATGCATTTAATTGTGTTTTCACTCTTTCGACAGAAAGATGGGTCAATAGTATATCAAGTATAAAATTAAGTTATATATTCCAATTTTCCACTTTCTCTTGTTGGATTAAAAAATATATATATTAGGTTTAATATATTGTATAGGTTACATGTTGAAATCTCATAAAAGAGGACTGATGTAAACATTTTAAATTAAACACTATGACCCCGTTTGATAACTTTTTGGTTTCTTGTTTTTGGTTTTTCAAATTTAAGCCTATTTTCTCTCAAATTTTCTACAATTTGTCTCATCCTTTGTATCATGTATACATCCTTCCCTAAGAAAGTAGGGAAAGAGCAACCAACTTTTAAACACAAAAAAAAATAGTCTCCTAAAGTTTGTTTTTGTTTTTAAATGTTGGTTAGTATTCTCCTACTTTCTTAAAGAAAGATGGATAAATGGTAGGAAGGATGGAACACATTGTAGGAAATTTGAAAGAGAATAGGCTTAAATTTAAGAAACCAAAAACAAGAAACCAAATGGTTATCAAACGGGGCTTACATTTTTATAAGATAAAATTTGGATTTTGGAAAATGGAATGATATATTATACTTCAATAGTGATTGATATAATAAGTGTTTAATGATAAAGTAAATAGAACATAATTCAGGAATAAAATTATTTCCGTTCTTGAAAATTGTTCCAAAATCTATTTCTTGTAAACAAATAATATTCCCATTCTACTCATCAACATGAAGACAGAGATCAGCCATAGCCATTCTGTTATGGGAGAAAGTCAAGAAAACAAATTGAAGAGGCAGAGATCAGACATAGCCAAATACAACATTCTAAGATTAACGTTTAGATCTGTTCTAACAACAAATACTAATGTTTGATTTGTACAATGACGATAGTAATCATGTGTTATACACATATTTACCCGAAAAACATTAGGTTACCTACTGCTATAAATAATGTTTATGAAACAAGGGTACCCTAATCCTCCTGTTTCCTATGATTATAAGGTAAGTCAGTTATGAATATTCCCTCGCTTCTGGCCCCTCAACTTTCCACTGTACCATCGCCGCCAATTAACAATAATAAACCCGTGTCCACGGTACCGTGCTACTTATGCTCATTACCAGGATGTTACATTAGCATGATGTGATGGTGTAACAGTTTCGGTTTGGCAGCGAAAATGGAGCTAATAGGAGTTGAAGCCATTAGGCTCAGAAGCCAACTGAGATGGAGAACATATTGCACCAAGGGTATGGCGAAGCATCCTCGCCGTGTTAATTCTCGTCGAGAGCGATATCTGCAGGATCTCCGACCCATGGTTTACCCTCTCTCCATCGAAACTTAATACGCAACTTCCCGTTTGCGTCGACTCCAACCACTTGGCCTTTACTTGCATGAGTCTCCATTCCCCATCCCCAACGAGGTGCAACAAGCCCTTCTCTGATCCTCACTTTGTCTCCAATTTTGAATGGCCTCACCCTTTCCACTTCCCATGCCTTGCAAAGCCATAGCTTCTTCTCCCTGAAGCAGAACGAAACGAAAAGATCTCCATTTTCCTTGCGATGAACCACCCCAATGCTCGAATGATTCACCTCTCCCCACTGATAGGCCGGTGTCGAAACAGAAGCCTTGACTCGAACCCAGTCTCTGACATGAAATTCCTCATCTTGTACCAACTCTACTTCAGCTGGATCTAGCATCCAAGGTTTAGACCCAGCTGCAGTATATATCTTAAGCTTTCCATCTGCATCAATAGCTGATATCATTCCAACACTCGATCGATTGTGCACTGACCAACCAAATCTCGGTTGATTTATGGATAATTTAACTCGAACCTTCTGTCCGACAACTAACTGGTCCACCCTTTCTAAATGGGTTATAGAGCCAACCCAGCTTTCTTGCTCCCCACAAAACAGCACACTAATTCTCCTATTCCATTCATCCCCTTCAAACTTTAAGCCATGCACCACTCCAATGCTACCAGGACCTATTGATTTCCATTTGTCAGTATTTTCTTTCAATCTCACCCACTCTCCTGCAACAAACATTTCTTCTATCTCAAGATCTGCCGGATCCCCCCTCCACAACCCCGGGACACCGAAAAATGCAACCCTAACTTCACCATCAGAATGCACACTCGTTATGGTACCACGTGAATCAGATTGAGCCCCTCTCCAGCCCCACATTGGCTCAGAGAGTCCAGGGCGAAATCGAACATACTGCCCGACTTTATAGCATGGAACCTTCTCAACATCCGAGGCATGAGCAAGCCACCTGCTTTTACGAGTACAGCAAGCCAACTCAAGGAACAAACAGTCCTGTACACTATGCACTACTGCAAAACTATCTCTTCCAGCAATATTCCAGTCATAAGTAGGCCTATTTCCAGTATTAGACTTCGACCGTACCCAATCACCAACTTCAAATCCCGAAAGTTGCTCTGCATCCCCGGGACAAACTTTCCACAAACTCTGTCTGCCTGCCACCTTAACCTACGTAAAAATAAACAAAACTTGTTCTAGAAGATGTGTGTGGGAAGAGCAACTAAAATATGGATAACAAATGTATGGTTTTTTATGAGATGTTCTAATCCGAAAAAGACATTTTTATCACGAAATTCAAAAAATAAAAGTAAGATATGCTCACATTCAAAGCCCCGTCCATGTCAATTCGAGCTATTTTTCCAACTGTAGCATGGCTTTCATTTGACCACCCAAGACGAGGTTGAGTGATAGAAGGCAGTATATGTATTTCTTGACCTATTTCGAAAGAAGGCACCTTCTCAACATCGGTCACAGAACAAACAAAAAGCGTGCTCCTGAAGCAGAAAGCAATACCCATCTCTACATCTTCCTCCAAGATATGAATAACTCCAATGCTGTTCCTCGAGATATCCTCCCATCCATATTTTGGAGATGAAACTGAAGCTTTCACTCTAACCCAGTCACCGACCTACCCGAGAAAAATAACAATATTTAAAATGTAGATTCCTATCAGAGAGATAAGAAAATGGAATGGTCTAACAATGATTTTACACTTGGAGAACTATCATTGGAGATCAAAAGAGTAAAGTTGCTCTGACTTACTTTTTCTCATTCACCAATGGAGTGTTTTTATACATGAGCTTATTGGTACAACTAAAATCCTAGCTGGCTATTAACGATTTGCACAAACTACTTTCTGTACAATACAACTTTTGTTACAACTAATTACAAACTAATTACAATTACAAACTAACTAATTACAATTTAAGTTATAATCTAATACTCCCCCTCAAGGTGGTTCGTAGATATTTCGAATTCCCATCTTTGCTAGCATCGAGTTTAGAACAGGGGCAGCTAGCGGCTTTGTTAAAAAGTCTGCAAGTTGGGAAGATGATCGAACAGGCAGCAATGTCAACGAACCATCTTGGATTTTGTCTCGAACGAAATGGCAGTCGAGTTCTATATGTTTTGTTCTTTCATGGAACATGGGGTTTGTGGCTATATGTACTGCTGCTTGGTTATCACAAAAGAGGAGGGAAGGTGAAACAGGGAGTCGTAATTCATGAAGTAAAGATCGAAGCCATACGAGCTCGGATGTAGCTAGTGCAAGTGCACGATATTCAGCTTCAGCCGATGATCTGGATACGATTGTTTGTTTCTTCGATTTCCAGGCAATTAGTGAATTCCCAAGGAAAACGCAAAACCCTGTTGTGGATCTTCGGGTGTCTGGGCAAGATGCCCAGTCAGAATCTGCAAACGCTCGTAGCTGAAATGAACTTGCTGGAGTGAACATGATTCCTTGTCCAGGAGCCATTTTTAAATACCTTAAGAGGTGATGAACGGCTTCGAGGTGAAGCTTCCCTGGTTTTGCTACGAATTGGCTTAACCGGTTAACAGTGAAGGATATATCCGGTCTCGATATTGTTAGATACAGTAATCGACCAATGAGTCGTCTGTATAAGGATGCATCTGGAATGGGATTATCATCATCATGCTTCAGTTTATGTCTGGAATCCATGGGAGTTGTTTCTGGTTTACAACTCATGAATCCAGTGTCTTGAAGTAGTTGAAGGGTGTACTGTCTTTGAGACAGATATATTCCTGCTTTTGATCTGGCGAGTTCTAATCCCAAAAAAAATTTCAAATCGCCTAAGTCATTGAGTTTGAATCTATCATTCAAGATGACCTTTAATGACTCAATTTCATATGTGTTTGCTCCAGTTATAACTATGTCATCGACATATACTAACAGAGCAATGAACTTGTTCCCAGTTCCTCTAGTAAACAGAGAGTAATCGGATCGAGCTTGTATGAAACCAAGAGATGATAAGGCGTCTGAAAACTTCTGAAACCATTGCCGTGAAGCTTGTTTCAGACCGTAAAGAGACTTGTGAAGCTTACATATCCATTTCTCCCCCTGATTAGATGAATTGTGAACTGGATGGTAGCCAAGAGGTAAGGTCATATATACGTCTTCGAGTAACTCACCGTGAAGGAACGCGTTGTTCACATCTAATTGGATGAGAGGCCAATTTAGAGAGACAGCCATAGTGATCAAAACTCGAACAGTCACTAATTTGGCTACTGGTGAATAAGTTTCCAGGAAATCGAGTCCCTCTTGTTGCGTGTATCCCTTTGCAACTAAGCGGGCTTTGTACCTTTCTATTGAGCCATCTGATTTGTGCTTGATTTTGTAAATCCATCGGCAACCTATGGCCTTTTTGTTGGTTGGAAGAGGAACAACAGACCATGTTTTATTGGTTTCTAAGGCTCGAATTTCTTCAGCCATTGCAAGTTTCCAATGGTCATATGGAATGGCCCGATGATAGAATGTAGGCTCATATTCCGCAGAAACTTGAAGAGAGAAAGCTCGAAACTTGGGTGAAAGTTTGGAGTAGTTAATGTGGGATTGGATAGGGAATTTAGTTTGATTAAGAGGAAGATCAGTTTGATGAAGCAGACTACAATGATAGTCTTGGAGATATTGAGGAGGTTTTGTGCTTCTGGTGGATTTTCGAATGGGAGAAGGTTGTCTCCGAATAGGGATAGATTGAATATAAGCAGGGGATGAATTTGTAGGAATAGAAGTTTGAGGAGTGGGGCTTTCAGGTGCAGACTGATGATTGTCTGCAATAGAAACATGATCTGTATGGTCATGTGAGGGAGGTAAAGTAGAAGGGGTTAGCGATTGTGCTGGGGAAGAACAAAACTGGTTTGGGTCATGATTGGACGTTGGATGCTCTGTGATATCAAACGAACGAGGTAACACCAAATTTGGGAAGGGATCAGGGACTTCACTTTGTAATGTAACAGTGTGAAAAGGATAAACAGATTCATGAAATACAACATCTCGGGAGTTGAAAAATACCTTTGTATTGATGTCAAATAATCTGTATCCCTTGATCCCTGGTGGATACCCCATGAATACTGCTGGTGTAGCTCGAGGATCGAACTTTTTGCGACCGGCTGAGAGAGTCGAAGCAAAGCAGAGAGATCCAAAAGTTCTCATGATCGAGTAGTCCGGTGTGTGCCCATTTAGTAAAGGATATGGAGTTTGCCAGCTCAATAACTTTGAAGGTGTGCGGTTAATGAGGAAAACGGCAGTTAGAATACATTCACTCCAGAAGGAAATAGGGACTCTAGATTGATGGTAGAGAGCTCTTGCAAGGTTGAGTATATGTTGGTGTTTGCGTTCAACCACTGCATTTTGCTGAGGCCTGGCAACACATGAAAATTGATGCAATACTCCTCGTTCTTGAAAGAACTTTGTAAACAATAGTTCTGGGGCATTGTCCGAGCGAAAAATCTTGATATTCTTACCATATTGGTTGAAAACAAGAGTGAAAAATTGAGGGATTATATGCAACACCTCTGATTTCTGGCGGAGGAGATAAACCCATGTAAATCGTGTGTGATCATCAACAATTGTCAGAAAATACTTGAAACCAGTAATTGATTGAATATGAAATGGTCCCCAAATGTCTACATGTATTAAAGAAAAGGCAGAATTTGAACGATGATTATGTGAAATGAAAGGTAAGTGTTTCTGTTTGGCAAGAGGGCAAACAGAACAAGGTACATTTGTGTGAGAAATGGGACTTTTAAAATGTAAATCAGAAGCTAAAGCTTGTAGGTGAGCAGGAGAGGGATGTCCGAGTCTGGAGTGCCAGAGATCATGAGAGTTGTGTTGGATATTGGCAATGGGAAAGGTCCTTGGTGATGAATGTGCATCAAGGATGTAGAGGCCATTGCTTAAATCAGCCTTGCCAATCGTCTTCGAATCGGACATGGCCTGGATATTGCAACAATTAGCATTGAAAGAGACAGATATAGGATTGTCATTGAGTAATGAACTAACAGATATGAGGTTATATTGGAAATCAGGAATATAGAGGACGCGTTTGAGAAGAATGCATCCGAATAGTAGAATCGATCCTGGGTAATCGACTTTGATTCGTCGATTGTCTGGTAAAAGGACAGAAGATTGAGTAGGGGACAGATTGATGAACAGATTATGTTCTATGACATATATGGATAGACGCACCTGAGTCGAGAATCCATTTGTTTGGATGATGATTAATAGGAATGGAAGTGCAAGTACCTGCAACATGAGATGTAGATGGCTCTGCATCAGTCTTGACACTCGCAAGCTTGGACTGAAGCATAGCTAGAATGCTGTGGCATTGAGCGAGTGTTTCAGTAGTGGTTTGATCCTCCGAGATGCCAGAATTGGTGACCATCGAGACTGAGTTGGAAGTGGCTTTGGATGAGGCAGGATTGTTGAATCGGGAGTGGAAACCCGGTGGATAACTGTGGAGCTTGTAGCAACGATCTACAGTGTGTCCAACTCTGCCACAATGAGTGCAAACAGGTCTGTCTTTGCGAGGAAGATTGTTTGGAGCTTTAGAGTTATGAGAAACAGCAAGACTGATGGCCGGCGTTTGGGATAGAATCGGTAAGGCACGTTGTTGCTCTTCTTGAGCAATCAGAGAGAATGCCTTGTTGATAGATGGAGGAGGTTCCATGGATAGTATTTGAGATCGAGCGTGGCCAAACGATTCATTTAATCCCATCAGAAAGCAGAGGAGATATTCATGTTCAAAGAACTCTTCAATCTTCTTTCTACCATCACAGGTGCACATTCCACAAGTACAACAGGGGCGATATGTGACCAATTCGTCCCATAAGCTCTTCAGCTTGGAGAAGTAGGTAGTCACCGAGTCCTGATCTTGGTTGAGAGTCGCAATTTGGCGTTTCAACTGAAAGATGCGAGGTCCGTTCTTTCTCTGAAATCGCTCTTTGAGATCGAGCCAGATTTCTCTTGCAGATTCAGAGAAAAGAATGCTAGATGAAATGCTTTTTGATACAGAGTTTAAGATCCATGAGATTACCACGTTGTTGTTGCGGATCCATTGAGGAAGAAGGTCGCCAGCCGGTTTGTTAATAGATCCATCAACGAACCCGATCTTGTTACGGATTGAAAGTGCTAGGAGCATGGATCGACTCCATGTGACGTAGTTATCATTTGTGAGGAGTTCAGACACGAGAACAAGAGTACTCGTATCATGATAGTGAAGGTAGTACGGACTTTGAGAAGAATCGGAAGTCGCATTTCGATCTGTTGGACGAGACAAATTCGGACTCGGATTTGTTTCAGAGGTTTTGAGGATAGGTTCTGGTTCTGGAGTGAACTCAGAGGAAGAAGGAGAGGATTCAGCCGCCATTGCCGATCAACTTGAGAAACGTCGTCGGGAAAGGGAGAAAAGAAAAACGGCGGAGATGAAAAGTAGATCTGAAGGAGAGAAAAGAAAAACTTGCAGAGCAAGTTGGACGGAGAAGACGAAGACTAGCGGAAGAAAAATTCAACTGATACCATTTTACACTTGGAGAACTATCATTGGAGATCAAAAGAGTAAAGTTGCTCTGACTTACTTTTTCTCATTCACCAATGGAGTGTTTTTATACATGAGCTTATTGGTACAACTAAAATCCTAGCTGGCTATTAACGATTTGCACAAACTACTTTCTGTACAATACAACTTTTGTTACAACTAATTACAAACTAATTACAATTACAAACTAACTAATTACAATTTAAGTTATAATCTAATAAATGAAGCAACCACTTTCCAAATCATGAGATGGAGAAACAGAAGAAAAAAAAATTGTACCTTAAAATCATCCAACTTTTCCATGTCAGAAGGATCTGCTTGCCAAGAAGTAGGACGATTTGGTATATCAATTATAAGAAGACCATCACTCTCTATTTCACTAATTCTTCCAACACTATGATGAGTCTCACCGCCCCAAGCGTATCTTGGTTCCGCAACAGAGCGCTTAACACACACCTGATCTCCAATCTGTAATCAGGAACTATAAGTTTCAGAAAAATGAACAACCAAGTGGAGGACAAGAAGAAAGAAAGAGTGTCTATAAAACTATACAAACAAATCCCATACCCTAAAAGGAATGACAGGTTCAACCTCCTCTGGTTCACAATGCCATGGATTTGGAAGATAGCTTAGCTCCAATAATAGGCTACCATCAGGTCTGTTGCAATAAACTATACCAATGCTCCCTGGTGTTACAGATCCTAACCCATGCTTTGCTGTTGTGAGAGTGGGTCGGATGCGAACCCAGTCTCCAACCTTATATTCTTCAACTCTCTCCATTTCTGCAGGATCAGCTTTCCATCCTCTAGACGCTCCAGGAAATCCGACACGAAGGATCCCATCATCATCTACACATAAAACAGTTCCAATACTGTCACGTGACTGTCCACGCCACCCAAACCTAATACAGCACACAGATAAATTAGTATCATTACAAATAAGCAAAATTAATAGAGACTTCAAACAGGCACAGATAGATCACGTGTCTGCAACATGGATCTAATTTTATGTCTCATTGTGAAAGATGAAGATTGAAGTTGTCGGTATTTGAATAAAAGTTTTTCTTGGCTACTAATCAAGATCTAATATCCTGTAATGGGGAAAAATCTAAGAGAATATAGTATTCCAAATCAACTATGAAGGAACTATAACAGCAGATTTGATTATTGTATTGGAAATAATAAGTCTCAAGGGTTTTCCATCTTAGTTTCAAAACTGCTAATAAGGGGATTGTCAACATGAAATAAGAGCATGATAAAAATAAAATCAAGAACATGATAACCCAAGTTGTCTAGAAGAAGCAAGGTTAGGCCAAAACGAGGTTAGAGGGATGCATCATACATGTATAATAAATTAATCAAATCCAGAGAAGCTTGAGGAAATTCTTCTATTGTGATCAAACGTTCATTTGATATATGCAGGTTTCTTTTTCATTCTAGCATGAGACATAATGCTTTAGACTTCTGAGAGAGCGAATATCTGGAAATTAAATAATATTCTTTCCAACTTTTTCTTCCAAATACATTTGGTAACCATAGAAGGAAACAAATACAAAAGTGAAGCAAATAAATTGATAGCTTGAGACAATGGAAAACTGGTAAAGAGGTATAAACTCAGGCCTTTTGAGGAATTCAGAAGCATCATTTGAGCCAAGCTCAACACAGAACTCAATGATCATCTTCACTATCACCTCCCTTCATTTATAATATAAGGGACAATTAAGTAGTTATTTGACAGTTTGTTCAGCTGAAAACTTATATGTTTCAGTGGCTTGTAAAGGTCATAATTTTAAAATAGAAAAATAAAATTAGATATTTTTTTTTTCTTATTACAAATCGAATAGCTTCAATTAGATAAAGATGAAAAAAACTAAGGAAAAACAATAAATAATTTCTACAAAAAAAAAATTGTTACTGCCAAAGTATTGAAGGGGATGAAAGGGATATGATTTATATATATTCCAAGTGATTACAAGTAAGAAGAATAACGGAAATTTGGATATGCTAACGGAACCAATATAGGAAAAATAAAAACCATAACAACAGATCAAATAATGTCCTGACTAACTAACTAAGAAGTCTTTTTTTGTAATCTCTCTAGCAAATTCCTTTTGAGTTAGTATAAACCTTTTTTTTTTATATCTGTGACTGTCAGGGCCAGCTTTCGCGCACCTCAACTAGTGTCCCGCCTGACCCTACAACATTTGGATGCCAAGGAAACCCGTAGGAAATTAATTCCTAGGTAGGTGGCCACCATGGGGTTTGAACTCATCACCTTATGCACCCCAAGGCCCCTTTTGACCAATTGAGTCACCCCATGATGGTTATTAGTATAAACTTTACTTTCTTCAGAAGAGCACCGAATAAACATCACTATATCTGATATAAAATTCGTTGCATGCGTACAATAATGTGAAAACAAAATTATTGTTTCACTGTTTTTCTTTATTCGCCTAGGTAAAAAGAAAACAGGTTGCCATTTTCTAATAAATAAACAGATTGCAAAATACGAATATATATCACTTTTTATCAAGCCACTAAAACATGATCATTTAATATGCATAGAAAATAGTATGCATGCATAACCTTGGCTCTTTTACATCCTTTTTAAGTTGAACATGCTGTCCTCTATCCAGCGGGATGACTTTTATAACTTCATTTGCTAAAACGTGAGCTTCTCCAGAGCAAAATGAGACTACGAGGTTGTCCTTGTCCCGGATGCTTTGCACAAAACCAACACTCTTATGCTTGGCACCCTGCCAACCATGAGTAGGAGTTGCCATCGTTCTTCTGAATTTTACCCAATCGCCAATTTCGAATCTAGTCATGATTGAAATTCACAAACTGTAATTCATATAATAATAAATATAAATAATTTTAGAAGTAAACAGTTATTTTGAAACATGTAAGAACGAGGTAACGTCTTCACATTACATTGTAGGCGACAGATGAATGCCCTTATGCACCAATACCTCCAACAGTTCTTCAGAGATCCATTCCCGAGGAAGGGCCTCTAAGAAATCACGCAACGTCTTGCCACTGTCACCAAAGATATTTTCTCATCACTAAAAATGATACTTTTAACTCTCCTTTCCAGGCCCACGGCATTAAGTATAGATGATGTACATGATTACATCACAACATAGTTTTGTTTACCGGTAAAAATTCTAAGAATTCAGTACAGTGTTAATCAGTGGGTTGTGGTACTTGCCTGTGGTTTCTGACTTCAACAGAAGCGTCTGTGTTCCTAAGCATCACAATGAGCCACCGAAGATTTTCACGTATCATTTTGGCAGCATCTGCTGCAATATGGAAAGCATTATCGCCTTCATCATCCTAAAATCAATTGGCAGTAATTGTAAGTAGATAGCGTAAGAATTTCCTCCTGGGAAAGTAAAGAAGATGATGCATCAACCATAAAACTTAAACAAATCTTTTAATAGGAAGCCTTCATCAATACACCAACAAGAACATAACTCATGGGCATAAAATATGTGCTTATGATCCAGAGGTAATAAGTTCGAATCCCTTCACCCCAAATGTTGTTGAACTAAAAAAAAAGGAAGCATTCATCGATATCAAATACAGACAAAGTATCTCTTAACAAAAGAGCAATATGCACAAACCTATATGTACAGAAGATCAGGAACCTAAAAATAAACAAAAGAGATGAGTCATAAGAAATACTTCCAATATGTAAACTAAGGAACAAGCTGCGTGCATAAAACATCCTTAGTGAATGGAGCAAATACAGATATCATATATTCAATCATATTCAATATAACTTGAACAGACCTGCATATTATAACTTGCCCCAGAAGACAAGAGCAATCCAATACAAGAGTTTGCTCCTCTTGCCAATGCTACATGAAGGGGTATTGTATTGTGCACATTGCGAATGTTGACATCAACCCCCGCATTAAGAATAATCTAACCAAAGTAAAGGAAAATAAGTGGGGAAAGTTAAAAGTTGTAAGAGCAAATATCTTATTCTTAAAATCTTCATGCAACAACAGTATCTATGTAATTGTTAAAATACCTTGACCAATTCAACATCATTAGCCATAGCAGCAAAGTGAAGAGCTGTCCGTCCATGCAGGGCATCCTGGGCAGCTGGATCGGCTCCAGCATGAAGCAATAGCTTAACTAGACTTCTTCCCTCTACAAGAGACATGAAATAACAATTAAATGGGGCAACACCAGGAATCGGGAAGAATAGTGCCAGAAAGAAAATAAAATAAATAGATTATGCAATAACCAATAAGATACCATTTCAAGATTTTTTTCCCCTTTTTTTATTTTCTGTAAGAAACACTTTTATATTTGAAAATGTAGAAAAAGAGAGAATTGGAATCATCCATCTAAAACGAACTCGAAAGGGTCCAACAAAATCATATATTGAAGGTTAAAAAACAATTGGCCCTAGTACTGGAAGATTTGTTTATATATATAAATAATGGATCAAACTTTCATTGAGAAAAGAATGAAAGAACAAATGGGCATAAAAAAAGACAGCTCAAACCAACTGGGGAAGAAACTACCCATAAGAAGGGGTTTCAATCTAGCAAGATTTGTTGTATTTTTTTTTTGAAACGAGAGAGAATTTTATTCATTGAAGAGATAAATAAGAGTACAATAGGAAACAAAGTACAGAATAAAACGAGAGAAAGCAAGAACATCAGCATACTAATAAAACAAGAAAATTTCAATGCAAAGTGAGAAAAAGACTAAGGTTGAGCTATGCTTTCCCAGTTGGAATAGATATCACGAATAGAAGCGCCAGAAAAGTCTTAGCAAGAAGAGGAAGCCCATGTTGAAACATGCATTCTAACGGCTTCAAGTCTAGAGAGCCAAGGAAGAGAAGCATCTTGAAAAGTTCTCTGATTCCTTTCCCACCAAAGTTCATAAAGTAAACACTTCACAGCATTGATCCATAAGACCCGTGATCTTTTCTTGATCTTTGGCCCAATAATAAGTTGCAGAACATTTTGCTTAACATCATTAGCGAAGATCCAAGATAAACCAAACGAACTCATGAGCTTGTTCCAACAATTAGTAGAGTAGCAAGATTTGTTGTATTTTAGTCCATGTACTTCCAAATATCCAAATTTAGTCTCCTCTACATCATATATGGTGGGGGGTTTTTTTTTTGAAAGTTTGCTATTTCATCAAAAAAAAAAATCTTACATAACATTTAATGATCAGAAAACTCAATAGTGGGAGTTGGTCAAGGGGATTTTAAAGTCATGATCAACCATAACAAATTATAACTTTTTATCATCCATGAGTTAGCTTATGAATTTCACAACATGCAACTATTAGCAACATCGACAAATTGCTATCATTACCACTTTCATGATCTTTTTTAAGAGCAGCAGCCATACACAATGCAGTTCCAGCTGGGCTCGGTATGTCAATTGCCTCAACAATCTCTTCGGCAGTTGCAACTTCAATCCACTTTTTAACAACAGCGACATTATATGTTGACACACACATGTGCAAGGGTCTGAAAACAGAACAAATAGAAATCTGAAGAAAGGTATGATCCAAGATCTAGAACAAGAACATACTTTTGAATATAGAATATAAGGATAAAAGGAATGGATTTATGAACATCTTTCCACAGTTTTTTTTTACACCATTACTTATCATGTTATATCTTTTTTTGGATAAGAAACATTTCATTGATTCATGAAATAATATATAGGGCTACATATAGAACTAGAGATCAAATAAGCGATCTCTAGTAATTAAGTAAAGTTTCGAAGCTATAAGAATTAAAAATAGGATTAATTTTACACCAAGATATAACATGAAATGTAATGGTGTCAAAAAAGCTGTGGAACGATGAGCGTATATCCTTGAAGATTCTTCTGTTTCTCTCCAGCCACAAATTCCAACAAAATGCCCTGATAAAATGTTCTCATAACAGTTTCTTCTCCTTCTTGAATGGATGACCCAATAGAACAGTAGATAAAAATATTTGTGGATCGCAATGGAGAGTAATAGGCCAGTTAAAGACATTTCTAATATGATCCCAAAATAAAGAAGCAAAATAAATCCTCTATTTAGTTCTTATAGCTATGAAACTTTACTTAATTACGGGAGATCGCTTATATGATCTCCAGTTCTATATGTAGCCCTATATATTATTTCATGAATCAATGAAATGTTTCTTATCCAAAAAAGGAATACAAACTAACCAAGTTAAATAAGAACATAGGAACTTGGAACCTCCCTCTCGAGAGAATCTTCTCTTGAGCCCAAAGTGTAATTACTCATTATTTGCATAACAAATCACTATCCATTACTTACTATTTATAACCAAATAACCCAACTCACTCCCTAACTAATTGCCCATATGCCCCCATATTATTCCTAATTCCTGTAAGGGCCAATCCTATCATATACATATTCTAGAAACTATATTCTTTTCTTTTGGATAAAAGACCGTACACTCAAAGGGAAAAAGGAAGACAGCCTAAGATTGGAGGTAAAGAAATAAACCCAAAAAAAAACTCAATTAAGAGGATGTTTTACTCACGTAAGATTTTTTGAATTCAGTAAAGTCATTGATCTGCATCCCCCATTTTCCAAAATGACCAGAGCACAATCCGAATATTTCTTGGTGATTGCTCTGTGAAGGACTGATTCACCTTCATCGTCAACTACATTTGGATCGGCACCACCCAGCAGTAACTCCTACACAGATTTGAGTATAAAGGGATTCAATCATAGCAAGACATAAGCAGATAGATGTCTAACCAAATGACTACTGATAAATAGAGTTCAACAAAAGACCTACACGCATGCAATCAGGTTGGCCGTGGAAGGCACAAACATGAGCAACGGAAGGGCCAAACCCTTCCCTCAACCTGGAACAAACATTAGCACCTCTTTCAATGAGAATACGAACACATTCTGGGGATCCTGCAGCTAAAGCAAACACCAGCGGAGGATCCCCATCTTTATCCAATATGTCGACCTTAGCCTCCCTGAACTCCAAAATAGCCTCTACAATTTCAGTAAAGCCACGTCGACAGGCCAAGTGGAGAGCCGTTTGACCATCGTCATTTTGAGCTTCTAACAGTTTAGAGATTAAGTTGCTACAGTTTCCTGATGCAGCTTTTATAAGAAGATCTCTGCATGGGCAAAAGGGAGTAATTAGTTGTATTATGTTTTTGAAGTTAACAACCACAATAACTTTCCGACTATTATCAACTTGCCTAACACCACTGAAGTCTCCATCAAAAATGAGGCGATGTAGATGACCGAAGTTATTACGAAAAACTTCCGAATCAGACATGAGAGAGGTTTCAGTTTCCATGACATATGGTCCAGAGCATTTACCCAAGTCACTGCTTTTACACCAATAAGATGTTGATTCTTGGTGAGAAAACAAGATAAAAGCACCAATAGCTAGCCACCTTGGCTCTAAAGGGCTAAGGCTAGCTCCAGAAATGCAAAGATCAAATGTTCTAAACAGGCATTTGAATAGCTTACTTATCAGGACTTGCAGAAGGGCCTCGCGGAATCTCTTGCAAATAGTGAAGGAATGTTGTTAGCATTTTGTTGAAAGTAGGCCTTTTCAAAGACTTGAACTGCAGGCAGTCACCGATCATTTTCCACAATTCCCTAGGTATTCCAACCCCTACAATGCTTGCATATTGTGGAGGTAGTTTCTTAGCCTTTACAACAGCTCGGTAAATTTCCTCTGCGCATAAACCAGACCACCTGCAGAACAAAATCAATACTTATAAAACTACCTACTAACTAGAAAAGATGTAAAAAGAAAAACCACTTAACAGGATTGAGTAGCCACATACGGGATGGTACCAGTACACATTTCCACCAACGTACAGGCAAAACTCCAAGCATCTGATTCTACAGACATACCAAGTCCATCATCCCAGAACAAATTCAGCGACTTCTTAACAGGCTCCCATGCTTCAGGAGCAGAGTAGTGCGGACTAAGCATTGCACATTCCATGCACAAGTGCATCTTTGATGAATCACAATCTGATCTAGCTTTTGAGCACATAGGCTTCTTTAGTATAGCAGCAAGTCCATAATCAGAAACCACTGCATGACCAGTAGCATCCAAGAGAATGTTTGATGGTTTTATATTCATACACACAACACCAGCAGCATGCAGTTCAGCCACCCCTCTAGCAACGTCAGCACCATACCTAGTACGGGAAAATTCATGTAAAATGTAAAGAAAATTCATAGTAAGCTAATACCAAGCGTAGTTGTTTCCTTTTTCCTGAAAAAAGCCTTATTTCTCTAGATAATGAGATGGATACATCAAAGAATCAGCACAGTGACTTGAGGCATAAAACAGTTCTTATATCGGATCACAATTCAAATTATATAACGTTTTCCCTATAGAAATGAACCTTTCATTGAGAAGAACAAAACAACAAAAGGCTTGACCTAACAGGAGGGCTAGAACAAAAAAATTGTCGAGAACAAATTGAGTTAATTAAATCCTTGTGTGAACTGTGACCTACACTTAGCACTCTAACTCTACCACCCCTCTGTTAGATCTTATACATACTTTCAGCGTTCTAGAGCAATAAACAGCCATGACTTCACTCCCAAGACCAGCTGTACATATCCAACAAAGGAAGCAATAAACTGCGCATTACTATAGTCCTTTAGATCTACTCAGCAAAAGCTGAATTTAAACCTATGAAAATCATGCATAACAGAAGAGCCTGGAAATACTGATAAATGTATATGTATTGCTCTTTCTCATGTCATTTATGGTGGATCTTTGAACTTTTGGGGATTCAAATGACTATGTTAGAAAGGTTATAGAGTTTTAAATTATTTTGATTTGTAGGAATCCTTTCAAAAAGAATGTCATGTTCTTTATGACCCAAGTGGGTCAACAATACCATGCCCAGACTTAATCCATAATTTTTACAGAGAAACATTTCACTGATACTGAAGTTTAAAAATGCTCAAGGAACCAAAGGATCAGTGAAATTGTTTCTCTTCTAAAAACAAATACCGAAGAATTGAGAACCTTAGGACGGTGTATACAAAGAAACATTTTATTGATACTGAAGTTTAAAAGAAAAAAACTTCAGAATATCTGAGTCTATCTTTACAAGAATGATCTCCAATGGGAGATAAAATAGGATAAATTAAATATGCTCAAGGGAAATATGTGTTTGCACCAAAAATAAACTTCTGAAAGAATAAGTTCAAAAAAAAACGATCGAAAGTATAAGACGATCTAAACGAATAAGTATATGAGTCTTTTATTCCTTAATGGTTTGCTATGTGTTTGTCGGCCAAAGAGACTCCAAGACATCTTTTTTTCTGGCTGTTCTTTTGCTTACGGTCACTGGACTACGACTTTAAAAGTGTTTGATTGGAGTTTGGCTTTACCTCATACTAATTTTTGTGATTCATCCCTCATTTGATCTAAAGAAGGTGTTGTGATTGGCATTTAACAGGATTTTTTTTTTGTCTCTTTAGTGTGAGAGAAATGGTCGAATCATCAGGGATGTGGTCTCCAATTTTGAGGCTTTCTAAGAGTTGGTCGTTTTCAATTATTTATATTGGTGTAAATCTAAACACCTTTTTTTTCATTATAGTTTTCCCATCTTTAACTTCTAATTGGAACTCTTACATGTAATGCACCTTTGGTGTTTTGGAGTATCCAACTCCTATTCTTTCATTAATCAGTGAAATTGTTTCTCTTCTAAAAAAAAATACTGCTAATCAGTAATCACTTTTATTTTAGTTTCTACAGCTTCTCAATTCTAAAAAACGTGTACTGAGTTAGCTAGAACTTTACTTTCACTACCGTCCTAAGGTTCAACCGGCTGCCCCAATCTGTAGCATGCTTGAAACGACCAACTCTTGTGTGAGTTATTTAGGCCCCGTTTGATAACCATTTGGTATTTTGTTTTTGATTTTTGAAATTTAAGCCTATTCTCAATCAAATTTTCTACAATGTGTTCCACCCTTCCTACAATATATCCATCTTTCCTTAAGAAAGTAGGTGAATACTAACCAACTTTTAGAAACAAAAACAAAATTTTGGAAGCTACTTTTTTTGTTTTCAAATTTTGGTTTGATTTCTATAAATATAGGTGAGAGGTGGATATCCAAGTAAGAAAAAAATATGGTAAGATAGTTGTTATAGGCTTAAATTTCAAAAACCAAAAACAAAAAACCAAATTGTTATATACAAGTGAAAAACAAAATGTCAAGAAAACAAACAATTGTATTGTAAATAAAAAAACAAAATGCAAACATGGGGCTAAATAATCCACCCAAATGCTAAGAGCAATACAAAAAAAGGAAGCCAAACCAAGTGAAAATAGTGGTAGAGCATTATATTCATAACAAAGAACAAATCAAGAATAAGAACCAATAATTCCAAATAAATATTTACAATATCAAATCAAAACCTCAGTATTTGCTCCAATGTGAGTCTCCCCTTGTTCTCCTGCATCTTAGATTGAACGGAACCGTAGCACCTATCCATAACTAGATACAATGAGCCATCCATTTCCATAGCCCCATGAAACGTACACACATTCCTACACCACATCGAAGCCCGCCGCAAGCTCTCGAGCTGCTCAAGAACCCAACCCAAATCCATGTCTTCACCCACTGCCACTTTCTTCACAGCAACCTGATGCCTACACCTCGTGCTCCCATTCCCAAGCACAGCAGTCCATATCTCAACCCCGTCCCTCGAACCCTCCTGAACCCGCCGCAGCAGCTTCAAATCCTTATGTAATCCAACATCAATCACCGGCCCGCACCCTCCCAACGTCGACGAACACGACCCGCCACTCCGGCGGCGCGATTCCTCATCTACATTCACCTCACCATCCCCACTCTCATCCTCTTCCTCATCATCAGTGAATTCTGACGCCGCCTTCGAGCTGGAGTGGATCAATGCAAGCACAGCAAAGTTCTTCCGCAGCGCTTGGACGGAATTCCCAACCACAGAAACGTGGCGACACCGGGGGCACGACAGCCTCGAATCGGAGGAAGCTAAGAACATGTGAGACATACAATCCGCGCAGAATCCATGGCCGCAGTGAAGCAAAAGCGGGACTCTATCTTCCTCGTTGAAGCGATTCTGGCACACGGAGCAACAGGGCACTTTCATTTCCTCCACAGCCACCGATTTCCAAACCCTAGAAACTTACCCAGAAGAAATCAAGCTAAAAGGAAACAGACCCAGAAATCTTCAAGCTCGGAATTGAAGATCAATCGATGTCGGTGGTGCAAAAGAAGCTGAACTAGAGGGAAGTGAAATTGGGGAAGAATTGCAGATCCATGAGAGCTTTGTTGCAGAAAGGAATTGGTTGAGCTATGCCCAGAAATGGTAAAGTGGAGAGAATCAGCAAAAGAATCCAATGGAGAAGAAGGGTTTTAGGGAAAACAAGCAATCAAGTATGGGGTTCTGTTCTGAGATAAATTCCATTTTTCTTTTTCCAACTTTCCCCCATTTTGTTCCTCTTCTCTAAAATCATGCTTACATTATTATATTCCTTTTCTTTTCTTTTTCCTCAATTAAAAGTTTATAAACTTTCTATTTTATTTCAATAATTACTATATTTTTTAATTGAATATTTGGAGTGAAAATTCATGAATGCTAAACGAATAGTGCATATGATAGTGATTGGATAATTGCCTAGTTTGAAGATATGATGTCAAATATGGATCTGGTTTTTGTGTTAAATTTTCACTTCAACATTCTGGTGGAATTGGTACTTTTTTTATAGTACAAATTTGTACTTTTTTTAATGTTTATGATATATGAAGAGTAATATTGTAAAGTCTAAAATTATACAGACATGTTTTTGTAAAAAATAAAAAATTTGAGAAGTGTTTTTGTAATTTAACCTAATTTTTGGTTGAGGGAGTGATGCCGTGATCAAGAACTTGAATTTTGAAAATGTGTTTTTTTAAAAGTTACAAGTTCAAAACTTTATGTGTTTTCACTCTGTTTCAATATCTTCTGGTGTCTAGTTAAGAAATGGGTATAATGGAATGATTACCTAGCGTATAGTAGAATAAAGTTTCGATTTTTGAGGTTGATTCTAAAACTTCTATCTTTTCTAACATTGGATCATATTTATGTCAAGTAAATTAACGTTGATGAAAACTTTATTTTGTTACCATCTTCAAGCCATTTTATAAAATCCAAATAATAATAACAATAAAGAGCGCCTCTTTGCAAATAAGAGTGATAGTTTAAGAGCATCAGAATTTTGTTATCATTGTTCAAGTTTTTTTATTAAAAAATATTGTACAAATCACCTTTAAATTAGGGAGTTTGTAAGAATGGTTGAATAGTGTGGAAATTCATCCTAAAATCAATTGATGATGAGATGAGTAATCTACTTAGATGGTGTCTCTTTTGGACTACCAATCTTGAATCGAGTCTTAGTTTTTTTTATTAGATTGTATACCCATTGTCCATTTAGATTTAATGGGCTCTGATAAGATGTTGAATAGTATAGACATTAATTCTAAAATTTATTGGTGATGAAGAGTAATTCATCTACCTTACAAACATCAAGAGATATCCTCACTTTACCGGTGAGAGATTCTCAACAAGAATTACATCATTAAACTTTGAGTTTGATTAATTATCTCTATTAAAGTTTAATTAGTGTGGCAATAAATACTTTAAATTGTTCTAAAAAAACAGCTTAATTTAGATGGTTAAAATTGTTCTTCAATTTTTTTACCACTCTAGGATGCATACAACCCCTGTACATCTTTACTAAACCCCCTCAGTTACGTTGTCTTACTTTTTTTCGAATGTAACACAAACCACAATGTTTCCTCACATGAAATGGATGGACTATTTAGGATCATCAATTATATGTCTCCAATTTCCACCCGTTATTTGTTAGGATCTTAATCATTCCACATTAAAAAAAAGTAGAGAATCTTGCAATCATTTATAAAAGATATAAGTTACTTTGTCCACTGAATCTTAATCGTTCCACACTAAACCCAATGTTGTAATTTGTCCACTAAATTAGTATAACCTTGCAAATCTTGTACTGTTTATTTCCATGAAGATTAGCATTGAACAGCTCCTTAATTGAAGTGCTGCATTAAGTTTGATAATTATGTCATTAATTTACTTATATTTTGGTGTACTACACGTTGAGGGAATTGAACGTTTCTAGATGTTTGAAGTTTACTCAACCTTATGTGTCAATTTAACTATTGCTTTTATATTGTGTCTTATACTTCAACTTCTTAGAATCATTAACAAAATGCTAATATATTATGTATATATCAAATATGTGTTAACAAGAGCAGTTGTTCAACCACGTCAGTATACACCCAATAATTAAGAACTTATGGATTTAAGTCTTCCACCTTAAATTGTTGTAATTTAAAAAGAAAAAAATAATAGTATAGCACGAAACCGTAATCAAATTATGCGTAATATTTTAAACTCTTCAATCCTCTACATGAATGCATATTTCTAGCCATGGTTGAGAGATAGAGAATTGAGAGAGAAATGTTATTAGGGAGTGAATAATGGAGAGAAATAAGAAGATGAATGACATTAATATCACACAATAACACAACCTAGGAAAATATTTTAGATGAAGAATTATTTTGAAAAATTATAAATTGAAAACTGCAACAAATAAAACTCATTTGAATGTGATTTGAAATGAGTAACTATTTTGAATATTTAAAAAATAATGATTAGAAAGTAAAAAATGAGTTATTTTGATTAGTTAAGAATTAATTAAAAATAAATAATTGTATATAAATAATTAATTTTAACTAAAAATAAAAATGAAGAATAATTTTAAGTAATTATAATAACTTATGTGTGTGTAATTTATTAAAAAATAATTAGTAAATATTTATTTTAAATCTTCCATAAATTCAACAAATAAACCCCTTTAATCAAATAAATCACGAATCGTGTTTTTTTTTTGTTTTTTTTGTTAAATAACTCCAGGAAAAAAGACAAACAATTTTCTCAAAATTCACGAATATTATATATATTTTTTTATAAAAAAAAAAGGTATAATCATGAACAAAATATTATGGAGCACGATTTATAATCATTAATCATCCACCTATACAACAAATCCACGTCACCTTAATTATTGAGTAAATAAAAAATAAAAAAAGGAAATGATCTACAGCAACGAACTGAAACCTGGCAGCTCAGATTCATGCAAAAAACCATGGAACAATTCCGCAAAACTCCCGTGATCAAACTGCTGCAAAACCAAATCCTCCGCCGATTTCAGATCGCCGCCTTCGTCGTCGCCGAGGAGTTGGTGGTCGAGGAACGGCGCCGCTGACGAGTGAAGATTACTCCGATGATCCGCGGCGGCGATGAGTTCCATGAAGCTCTCGGCGTCGGAGTCCCGGCCGGTGAGTTTCTGGACGAGAGATCGGAACTTGGAGGCGCTGGTTTTCACCTTCATCGGACTCGAAATGTACACCACCTTGAAATCGCCGCCCGCCGATTTCTTGCTTCCAGACTTTGACTGTTTCTCGCCGGTATAACCCATCGGATTTATACTTTTTTTTTTTTTTAATTGATTATTTGAAATTACTAATTGCAGTGTTTAATTAAAATGATTTTGGAGTGGAGAAGTGGGAGTGTTTGGCGGTGGGATTTATAGAGGGGGATTACGGATGGAGGGAGAGATTTTCTCGGGAAACAAACAAGGGGGGCGGTTTCCGGGAAAGTGGCGAGTTGGAAAATTTAATTGGGAGAGAAAGAAAACGTAATATGAAAAGGAAATTAGAGAGAATTTTGGAAAAGTAATAGAAGGTTCTTTCGAGATGTCCTTTAAGGACCCGTAATCAACGAAAATGAAACCCATTATCTTTTATACATATAAAACTTTAGTTACTTTACATGGTTCAAAATGCGACACAGCACCTTTATTATATTGTAGGGATTTTTTTTTTTTTTTTTTTATACTTAGATTGTAAGTAAGTTAGAGAAGAGAAAGTAAATATATTCGTCATAATTAATTGGTTACGAGTTTGAATCTCTAATATTATTTTTATTGTTTTTTAAAATAAGTTTGAACTCAACTATTTTCTTACTTAAATCATTTACATATTTAGTTTCTTTTTAAACAAAAGAGAAATTAATTTTTAAGTAAATAACGATTATATGTATCAACTCAAACTTTTTACCCTTGGCTAATGATAAACTAAGAGTTATTTTTTTTTTCTTTTCAACAACCTTATATATTTATTTATATATATATTGAATAAAGAAGATTCAAACATATAATCTCATGATTATTAGATTGTATAAAATATTCGTAGATCTCAACTCGTATTATATGTACGGACAAAAAAACAATAACAAAAGCAACAGCTCTTGTTGGCATGTGACAACAACACTTAAAATAATAAAATTTAAATTGGTTCTTTTTAATTAAAGTTAAGGTTAATTGTAGTTTTTTTTAGTACTATATCGTTGAACTATATATATTTTAGTCATTAATCCATGATGGATAATTCATATAATAATACTTTTTAAATTCAATATATTAAGTAATACTAATTAGATTTGTTTAAGCTTAATTAAATTAGTGATGTTTTAAGAGAGCTGCATTTCCTGTAATATATATAAACTTCAGCAAGCTCACACATTATTGTGGCTGTTTTGCAATAATGTCTCCTCTCGGTTTTCTAATATTTCTAATTTGATATATATGAGAGACTATGTGGTTCCACTTCATAATCAATTGGCTTTCGGTTTTCTAATATTTCTAATTTGATGTTGGACGCCTCTTTTGGGCTCACCAATCTTGAATCAGATCTTAATTTCATTTTATTGGACCGAATACCCGTTTGAACTTTATGGGCTCTGATACCATGTGAGATACTATGGGGTTCCACCTCATAACTAATTGGCCATGAGGGGAGTAACCCATATCTCTTTTATATTGATGTTAGACTCTCCCACTTTCCAATGTGGGACATTTGTGAGATCCTAACAAAAAAAAAAAAAAAAAAAAAAAAGTCTAATTTGTAAGTTTATAAATGTTCATCTCATTTTGATGCAAATAACTGTCGCCCATGTGTATCATAAAGAAATAATTGCTGTTGTATAAGTACAATGGCTAGAACCAAAATTGGTAGGTTAAGAAAGCTAGGGCATAGAAATAAAAGTGAGAATAATAAGTGAAGGTTCAAAGTTTCATGTGGTTGTGCACTATATTTAAAATTTAAAGTTATGTTCCGGTTGGGTCTGTTTGTTTCGCATATTTAGTTAGGATTTAATTTTAAGATTTATTAACGTCTCCTTAAAGACTTATATTCAACCGAGTTTTTATTAATTCATTTTCATTTTCATTTTTAAAAATAATTCTCATTTCTAATAACCATTTATTTTTAATCATTTATTTATAATTACTCAATCATTTTTAACCACTCATTTTTTTTCTTCAAATCAATTAAAATAACTTATTTTTAATCATTTCTTTTTTAACTACTCATTTTAAATCTACATCAAAACAAGGTTTTCATTCTAACTCATCTACACAAAAATTATATCCAACGAGTTTTTTGGCTACAACTTTCAACTTTTAACTACTCAATATAACTCTTAAAACTAAATTCTATCTAAATATGTCAAACAAACAATCCTTTAAAATTTCACGTTCGAGATCTACCAAGGTCAAGAGTCATAAAAAAAAAAGTTAAAAAGACACTAGTTTGCAAAGTAAAAAAGGGCACCGAAGAATTAGAAAAATAGAACATGAGTAAGAGCATCAATAAAAAAAAGAGCTTTTTGCATTTATAAACCATTATAGAAAACTAATTGCAAAAATATCCTATTAGAGAACTAATTATAAATCTAGATTTCATTTTAACATTTTA
>JBBMEF010000002.1:83327-110676 GCA_037832685.1 Sicyos baderoa | reverse complement strand
TTCCCCCAAAAAAAAAAAAAAAAAAAAAAAAAAAAAAAAAAAAAAAAAAAAAAAAAGTAGAATGTCACTATTAGTGTTGAAAAAATGTATGTAATTGTTGATGATAAAACTTGGAACTCAATTATTAAATAAATAAAAAAAACATTTTGAACTAAAAAGATAAGGAACCTTCTTGGAATATATTTGCACGGTATTGAATTTTGACCGCGTGAGTTTGCAATCAAAAGTAAAAAAAAAAAACAATCGAATCAATTAAAAAAAAAAAAAAAAAAACTTGAATTATACAAACAAACAAAAGTAAATAAACAATTAAGTCACGTGCGCAGCCATGTCTGACTTAAAAAATCTAGGTTTCGGACTATCGAGAAGAGACATTGCCTTTTAAAAAAAACATAAGACAACAAGGGTTAAGTTGGGTAACTTGAGAGCAGTTATTGAGCGGCGTTAGTAAACAGTCACGAATCAAATGGTTGTATATTCGAATCTTTCATCGCCAATTATTATAATTTTAAAAAGAAATTGTTTTAGCTTACTCAAATAATTAAATTAGATTCAAATTTTTAAGATTAAGTGTATGTGTAAGGTTATGTATCTCTCGATGGAATCTAAATAATCTACTTTGGTTGAATCGAAATTTAGAAAACAATAATATACGTAAAGTTGTAATATCATAATAGATAATATAAAATTGAAGACTCACATTTCTAGTATGAAACACCAGTTACAAAGTGGGTATCTAAAAAAAGTTATTCTCACCTTTTTAATTTTAATTTTAATTCTATTTTTATTCTTCCAAAGACAGAGAGAAAAAAATTACTTATTTTGTAATTTTGAAGATAGTATTATTAGATTTTTGTGGACATTATTTGATGATAGAATTGTATATTATACTTTTATATTAAGATTTGAACTAGTAGATAACTAGAATTTATAATCAATTTATCAGAGATTTGTCTCTTTTTTTTTATACAATCATAGATTTGACTTGAATTAATTAAAATAAATAAATAAATTTATAATTAATTATTATTTTTTATTTGTAACATAATTATATATACTTATTTTTATTTTATTCAATTAATATTTTTGGACCTTTTATTTTCTAATAAATTTAAAAATATTTTTTTTAGAAAAATCTATAGAAAGTATACATCAGTGAATCATTAATAAAAATTATTATTCGATTTCTATAAAAGTTGAAAATAAATAATAAATATATATTCGAATAAAAATAAAAATGAGCAATTTTATAGTTCAATCCAAAAATATATGAATTACATTAGGGGATGAGTCAAACACATAAGATTAGATGGGTGGATAAATTTATAACTCAAAATTTTGAGTTGTTCCATAAAATCTCTTTAAATCTATAAGGGAATTCTACATCGGTTAAAAAGTGGAACAAAACACTCCTTATATAAGGTGTAAACACATTTCCTTAGTAAGACATCTTTTATCCATTGAGGGAGAAGTAAATTTGTGAACCCTTTGAGCCTAAGCGGACAATATTGTTAGTATCATCTATTTTAACCATTTGATTAATCTTTGAAGTGTCAATATTTGAACATTAAAAGTAACAAAGCTACGATGTAAAAAGCTATTTAATTAATTAAATAAATAATGAATATAAGAAGTCTTACTAAAATATATGTATTGGAATTTCATTTCACTGAAATAAAATATGATATTATGATTTATAGTTTAATTGTATTTCTCAATAACTTGTTCATGATTCCATCAATAATGTTTGTAAGATTATTTGGCATTTGACTATGAAAACCCAAGTGTGTTGCTATGATTACAATATTGCCTATCATTGGCATAATCACCATCAATTTTTATTTTATTTTTTAAACAAAGTATTGGATTTTATCCTTTCCATTTTTATAATCAATGATCAATTTTCATTTTTTTTTTTTTTTTATTAAACTTTGTAAGAAAACTAGTCCAAATTCTACAACAAAAAAAATACTCTAATCGGATGATTTAAAAAAAAAACTACTCCAATTTGACCGTTTGAAAATCATACTCCTATTATAAATTTAAAAGTATTGAATAAACTATAATAATTATTTCAAAGTTAAGAACACGTCTTTTACAAAATTGGGTATTTAATAATTTATTTTTGCCTCATCTTTCTACTTTATCTCCATCATCGTTTTTTTTCTTCTTAATATCATATTCGACCACATTGTTATAAAATTAAAATATTTAATCAAATGGGTCACTGATGCAATAATTTTATTATTTAGTTGTAGACTAGTTCAACACCAAAGTCACAATTTCTCGAATTGATATTTGTAATCCTCCTTCCCAATTTGTACTAAAATAAATAAATAAAATTAAAATATTTAATATGATTTATTGTTTGGATGAATGTAATACAAATTATTTTACCAATCAATTTTACAATTTTGTTTTTTGAGAATTTTTTTACAATAAACACATATGTCAATTTGAACATAATTTGTGTTGTATCTCAACTTATGGAGGGGCATAAATTTAAATCTACACTTCACATGTTAATAAACTATTAAAAGAAACAACTGTTATTAAAATGAAAAATAAAACATTTTCAAATTTTCATTTTCTTGGGGCGATGTTCTTTTTTCATTTTCCAAAAAAGACTTAGCTTTGGTTGCATCATATTGCCACGTCAGCAAAATGACTTTTTATGTTGGTCTAAAATTATAAAACGAAACTGTTTAAAAACAACAACAAAAAAAAAAAAACTATACTTTCTTGAGAGATTGTAATTTCTCTCACGTAATTATTTATTAAATTAAAACAAAAGAAAAGGGAAATTTCCTGGTTGGTAAGGAAATTATAAGGCATAATGCCAAAAAACGAGACAATTTGAAGCTGTGTACGTAAAATTTGCATCTAGATTCTAGGGCATTCTTTTTAAGATTTATTTTCGCTAAATTATAAATTTAATTTTTGAAAATTTAAAAATGTATAACAAAAATAAGGTAAAAAATTCCGTCTATAGCACATTTTTATCAAAAGTTGGTTTATAACAAAATTACAAGTGATTAAGTTCAATCACTTAAAAAAATTGATTGAATACAATCAAATACTGCTGGTTGAGTTCAATCACTTGAAATTTTGATATAAACTAATTTTTGATAAAAATGTATTATAATTCTAATAGAGGGTCAATAAAATTGCTATACAGTAAAAATTCTCAACTTTTAATTGCATGTATAATTCTAATGAAGGGTCAATAGAGTTCAATCACATGTCAGATATATTTCCAAAAATTTAATTTCAAATTTAATGAACCAAATATATTCATAAAATTTTAAAATGTATGAATCTAATAGGTTTTCAAAAAAAATAAAATGTATGAATCTAATAGGTATATAATTGAATTTTATGTATAGCACAATGATTTTGAGAGGTTAAAGCTGATTTACAGGCATAAACATGAAAGTTCTAAAAATTCAGTAAACATTGTTAAAGTTTATGATACATTAAACGTACACAGTATTGAGCCGATGGGATGTTAGTTATTTTATTTGATGATAATTTATTTAAACTCTAAGCACATTCTTAATCTTTAAGTATAGTTTATTGATCCTTCTCCCCCAAATTTATGCTAAAAAAACGTACGCAACATTAAATATTCTTAAATCAACTAAAATTCTATAACTTATTTGACATAAATTAATTAAAAGCAAAATCTCTAACTTTTAATTGGACCTACACATATATTTTTATAATTTATATATCATGTCCTGATGCGATCTTCCACTATTTGATTGTGTAATTTTCTTTTTTGTTCAAGTACTGTTAGGTTAAAGAAATAAAATAGCAAATATGGCAATATAATCATCACAATTGTCCCATTTGATAGGTCAATCGTAATTTCTTACTCAATTGATATTTTTTTTTTTTTGTTGAAATCTTAATTAATTTAATTTAATATGTCACACAATCGGAATCATCATCAGAATCTTGAGGTGCATAAAGTGATTAATTTAAATTTTATGGTGGCCATATATTTAAAACTAATTTTCTACCGACTTCCTTAACATCCAAATGTTTGTAGGATAAAGTAGAATGTCTTGTGACACTAGTCGAGGTGCGCAAAAGCTAGCCTAAACGTCGCACCTATCAAAAAAAATGTCACACAATCGTTAAACTAATAAAATTAACCACATTTCTTTGGAGAAAGGCTGAGGAAGAAATAATCTTCCCCTTTTTGTTATCATGTTTTTTTTTCTTCCATTGTTAGTAATATGAAATAACTTAATAGTTAAAAGATATGTGTAAAATTAAAAGATGGTGAATTCAATTTTTAATAACTATCTAGCTATGAATTAACTTTTCTTGTAAAAAAAAAACTATGAATTACCTTCTCACAAGTTTTATATATATCTATATCTATATCTATATCTATATCTATATCTATAGCTATATATCTATATCTATCTATATCTATATATATATATATATATATATATATATATAATTATGCATGGTTTTTAATATATATTGAAAAACGAAGATAAATACCAATTTTTGATCGAATTCTATGATGTTGGTGTTAAATTAATTTACAACCAAATAATAAAATGATTGTGTGATTCACCCATTTGACTTATATAAGCAACATCTTATGACTTGATTTACGAAGAGATTAATTTACATTTTTTGGAGGATATTGGTGGGTGGGTGAGCAAAGCTTTGTGTTCATAAGGGGCATTTAGGGAATAAATAGATAATGAGGTGCATTGAATTAAGTTGCAAAAAAATATGGTCAATTGAGTAAATCAATTATTATCCAAAGTTCAATTTATTGACTTTGGTTTCATGATACAATGACAAAAAATCTATCAAGATAAATACAAGATTAACAATATTTATATACAAATCAGTATGCATCGAAGTTTAAAGTCTTTAATTTAATTTAATTTTCAACGTGCAATTTCGAAACTCCTATGCTCCAATTCTTGATATTTGTCAATGATGTGATAAAGATAATGTGCCTATAAATTATTTAATCTTACTTGTCAAAATGGTCGATTTATATTATGCCATCAATATTCAAGTTCATCTAAAATGAAGTTTCGGCCAGATTAGTGGAGCTTTTACGGAAATTGTGCTCGATAGTTCAATTTCACAAAAATAATTACATATTAAAAAAAAATTAAAAAAGTTTAACATCTATAGTCAAATATACCATATAAGTAATTATATCATATAAAAAATATTACTTATATTATATATTTGACTATGGTTGCTAAATATATATTTTTTTGCATAATATAATAAATATTTTTTCAATTTGATCTATTCATGCAAAAACTCCTATTATAATTTCATTTCTTTAATATTTATTTAAATCAATTTAAGGGCATCACAATTATTTTTACAAGACATACTATACTATAATCTAACACCCTTTTAATTGATACGATTTTTTTTAAGCAATTTTAATTGTTACGATTAGTTGGGTTACTAAAACACTTCATAATACATTAAAAAAAAAAACTTCATATATAATAATTGATTACAATATTATTTTCATTACTCTATTTTGTAGTTTGTTTTATTTTGGTTACTGTATTTTAATCAATGTCTAATTTAGTCTATATATTTTCTTTCAATTATAAGCTCAAAAATTAGTTATTATATTTTGTTTGAAATTAATTTAATAGTAACAATAATGTTAAGGACATACTGTGAATACTAAAACTAATTGATGGAAACTAATAGATTAATATTTTAAAGAAAATACAAAATAAAATATCATATGATCAATTTAAAATATTATTACAAGTATATAAATTAAAAATTAAACATTTAAAAGTATATTGATTAAAATAAAAGAACAAAAAAACTTAAAAATACATGTCAAAATAAATTTAGCCTGATAATAATTAACATGTATCATCAATAGATAAAATTGTAAGTTCATATCCTTTTAATCTTTTTTTTGATATATTAGAAAAAATATTATATTAATTATCTGGAGATTAAAAGTTTGATATAAAAAAGGTTTGATTATTTCTGTCTTTAAACCTGAAATATATAACAAGGGTGAGAAAATAGAGACACAAAAGCTTGAAAGCAACATTTTTTATTCAAAGGGATCAATGCGAGAAACTAACAAAGTTCCCTTTCAAGTTAAGAAAAAAGTTCACGTAATCACATGTTACGACCAATAATTTTCAATGAAGAATATATCATTCGTTAAAAAAAATAAGTTTGGCTAAATTTTTAGTACTCTCACTTCCATTTTTAGATAAATTATGTAACTGATGAATTATTTTAAAAATTGTGCAAGAAATATAAATTTTCATCCAATATTTATTCAATTCATGAACTTTTAGATAAATTATTGTACAAACTTTCATTTTTTTTTTTTTTATATTTAATAAATTCATTAACTTTCAATTAAGTCAATACGCCACCAACCTTTAGCTTAAGCGGAATTTTGTTTTGTCGTACTTCTATCTATAATTTATTGTTTTTGTCCTATATTTTTAAAAGACCAAACCAAACTAAATATTCTTATTTTTATTTTTCAACAGTTGACTAATTAATAATTTAACCATCATGGAGGAGTGATCTAGCGGTCAAAGAAGACTTTGGAATTACTGTTTAAGGTGATAATTTCAATTCCAATATTGTAGGATCATACATTATGTTTATTATATTAATTAAGGTGCAGTCCGAATAGTCACGAATATATAAACAAAAAAAACATTTGACTAACAATTTAAATAGTTTAGTAAGAGATATAAAACTATTTTGTATAATTTGAGATAAATGAAATCTGATTTTCAAAATCCAAATAATTATTAATACCTAAAAAACCTAAAATTTTAACCAATGTTATTCATTTTATTTAATTTTGAAAACATTAATTTCAAGTTAAAATAACAATAAAGTTAGAGCTCAAGGAAACCAAATGTATCCAAGGCCAATCTTAATCAACTATTCCTAATTCATTATAGTTCATACTAGGGGTGAAAGGGAAAACCGAAAACCGAGAGAACCGAACCGAACCGAACCGATCCAATGGTTCGGTTCGGTTTTTAATAAGTGTATTGGATCGGTTGGTTTTAAAATGTGAAAAACCGATTTTTAATGGTTCGGTTCGGTTTGGTATAGAAAAACCAACAAGAAAACCGAACCGAACCATCACTCAAAATTAGAAATAAAAATCCTAATTTATTCTGTCGATTCTATTTCTTCGTCCCTTCCGCTTCCATTTTCAAGTGATTCCGCCTCCATTTTCAAGTGATTCCCAATTGGTAGCCTAATCTCCAACTCCCCAATTTATATTGTTGAAACTTGGATATGAAAGTGAAAAAAAGATAATGGAAGAAAAAACAGAGAAAGGAAGAATTAGTAAGAAAGTGAAAAAAAAGAAGGAAAAAGGCATCTCTTGTTTCTTTCATAATTTCATGATATCTTCCTCCTCCTTCTCCATAGTCTCTGTTTCTTCTTCTCTTTATTCTGCAATTATCAAAGATAAGGGAGGAGAAAAGACAGAGATTTGAATTTGGTTGAAGATTTACAATCTCCCTCTCTTCTTTTTCTTATATTTTCAAAAAACATTAAATGTTAGTCACCAAATTTCAATTTTTTTTTTGAAATGGTTGGCAAATGTTAGCTGCATGCTAGCCAAATGTCAATATTAGCATTAATTTAGTGGTTGTCAAACATTAAAGAAATGCTATATGCATAGTAGTTAAATTGCCAGGTGGCAATGTATTAATTCTAATTATATATGTTATGTCCATTTACGTATAATTCATTTTATATTCAACTTTTTTTTTAGATATCATTAGAGTTATTTTTTTTTTAATCTTGATCTTTTCTAAATATTATTTGAGTTAATATTAATTTAAATTTATGATTAATTTTTATTTAATTTGTATAATTCTAATTAAGTTTAGTTTCAAATAAATTAATATATTCACTAAAGTTATGCTTTCGATTTATTGGACATTGGATCGGACATTGGATCGGTCTATTGAAAACCGAACCAATTAAAAATCGATCCAATGGTTTTACGTTATATTGGACATTGGATCGGATCGATTTTTAAAAAACCGAAGATATCGGTTCGGTTGTCGGATTGGTACAAAACCGACAAAAACCGAACCGAAATCACCCCTAGTTCATACGATATATTTGTAAAACCGTCAAACATTAATTGATTTTTTTTAGTTCCAAAACCATTAATTATTGATTCAAACTTTTGACTTTTTAATTAAGAATAAATGCCAAAGGTAGCACAGTTCGATGGGCATCTATTCTAATAATCAAAGTGATTCAATCTTAAAATCGATATTTAATTTTCATTTATTAAAAAATAATAATACTCTCTAAATAAAGTAGTTTCCTCTACAATTTTGTACTTAAAATAAAAGGAAAAAATATGGAAAAATTAGGGAAATATCTACATTTGAAAAATAAATTAGAAATTTGTCTACTTTTTTGTAGGGTTAAAGTTTATGTCTAATTTCTATTTTTAAATTAAATTTAATAATTATAGAAAATGTATTTTACCATTATAACCATACCCTTATTTCCATTTTTTATTTATAATTAATAACAATTTTCTAATCACCTTTCTAACAAATTCTAAGATTTTTTTGACAATTTCAAATTAAAAAAAATATATAAAATTAAAATTGTTGAAATTTAATAATGGAGGTTTTTTTTTTTTGTTGAAAAATAAATAAAAAATTTAATATTGAGTAAACATGCTAATTTTGAGTTTGAATAAAACAATAAGTAACCAAATTGTAGTACATGTTCGTATAAATGGAAAAACAAAAATTGAAATATTGAGCTAGTACACACCTTCTCCCGCCAAGGCTTCATGATCTTTTCGACTATTGAGTACTATTGTGTACCCATAATGCAATAATACTATATTGTTGCGTATTCCTCCATAATCATAATGAAATGAATCTTTGCCACTATTAAAGTACTATTGTGTACCCATCATTATAATGAATGCAATAATATTATATTGTTGCGTATTCCTCCACAACCATAATGAAAGAAATATTTGCCACTATTAAGTACTATTGTGATCATTATAATGAATGCAATAATATTTAACTGTTCGTATTCCTCCACAATCATAATGAAAGGAATTTTTGTCACTATTAAGTACTATTGTGTACCCATTATTATAATGAATGCAATAATATTTTACTGTTCGTACTCCCCCACAATCATAATGAAATGAATCTTTGCCACTATCAAGTACTATTGTGTACCTATCATTTTAATGAATGCAATAATATTATATTGTACCCTCCACAATCATAATGAATGCAATGTTATCCGCTATAAACCATTTTGGACATCTATTTCCTCGGTTAGTGTTATCAGCTTGTTTTTACAGTGTCGTTTTTGTAAAGAGATAAGTTAAAAATCTTTGACGTTTCACCGTGCCCGATTAATTTCGAAACATAAATTATAAGTTGAATAGCATAGATCCGTGAACAACCTCAATACATACCGTTTTGTAATTTGAATACACATCACACTTCAAACTCCATTGAATGCAACAACAATAGACTTGAACTCCATTTCGGTTATCTTTGACCTGTGTGAATATTATTGCTCATCCACATCCGTATGGGTACATAATTTTTTCTACTCCACCGGAGACAATTCTTCAAAACTGGCTTCACACTCGTTTTTGTGATTTTTTTAAAAACAATCTGCTCTTAGGTTTACCAGCTTTATTCTTCCCTGTCAAATATTGTTGGAGAGAATAGTTTTGGTGAGGGTGAAATTGATTTGTTTTTGTTTTTGTTTTTATAATGAATTCCATAGATTTGGGAATAACACGTTAAAGATTGGATTTTCAGTTAGTTAAAATGACTTGTTTTACTTCTTAAATTATGGTGTATCCTTTAAATTAGGGATTATATGCTTTTTTTTTTTTTTTTTTTTTTTTTAATTATTCAAATAAACTAAATTATGACATGATATAATGAGCATGAATATGATATCCCTCCTGCAAATATGAAATTAGACATCAAATCAAATTTAAGAATATGGTAGACAATTAATTAAATACTTTCTAAATTTTAGACATATAGTATTATTTTCCAAAAAATATTATGTTCCGGTAACTATTTTCAACATCATGGTGGGCTTTTCATAACTGGACTTTCAATTCTATTTAGGAACCCTTTCAATTCTCTTCCTTAAAATTGACTTTTCTCCCCCTTTATTTTCCATCTTTCAAATTTTGAGTTTGTAGTAGTGTGATTGAAAATCACTTTGATCAAAAGAAGTTTTTATTTCAAGTACTTTAATCAACTTTTTTTTTTTTTATAAAAAGAATATAAATAATCAATCATTTTACTGTTATTTTGTCTTTAAACTTCAATATTTCAAGAACCCAAATAATATGGATAGAAATAGAAAGGTATTAAAGTAAGAAAATGTAATGTGTAATAAATTAGAGTAGGAGAACATATGCTTAGAGAGTGGAGATATTAATTACCACATATCTCGAAGTTATTAATACATAAAAAAAGTTTACGAGTTCAAATCTACACACCCTTAAATATTACTAAAAAAAATTTAAGGATAAAATAACATATAGTTATAAAATTTAGAAATCAAACTAGAGATTACATACTCGAATATCCCAATCAGATCATAATGAACATAAATCAACTGACATTCTCATCTATTAACAACCACAAGGTTTGACTTTTTGTTGACTTCATCTAAAATAAGGAAAGACACAACTCCAATGATCATTATTGACTCAAATGCATTATTCAACAAAATACCCAACTTGGTCACAAAAACAAAGGTGGAGTCTTTAATTTTGAAATTGAATCCCAAAAACAAAATGAGGGATGTCAAACCAGAGAGGGAGAGAAAGAATCACAAAAGAAAAGCAAAAGGGAAAGTAAGTAATAATTGATTGGGCATTGGAAAAGTTGAAGATTTCCCTTTTTTTTCTTTTCCATATTTCTCAAAAGAAAGTCTTTTTTGAGATTGGCACTCGCCCCCGAACCGTCCCTCTCTTTCTTCGCCTTTCGCACACTTCGAACCAGTAATACACGAGCGCCACCTCATTTCCCCCACCATCTTCGTCACCAAAAACCCACTTCAATCCCCATTTTCTACTGCAACTTCTCTTCGTTTTTGCTTCGATTTCGTGATTGGGGAAGGGGGGCCTGCCTATTTCGCCATATGGGTCTTCCTCGTTTCGGTCAAATACGTGCTGCCAAGTCTTGATGTGCGAACTTGACTTGTTTTTGCTGATTTTGACATCTGGGTTTTGTTGGGTTCTGCTTAGATTTCTGGGGTTTTTGGAAGTTTGCCGGTGTTTAACTCTTGGGGGTGCTGTGTAGCTCTATAGGGATTGTTCCGCATCAATTGCGTAAATTTGGTTTTTGGGTCTTTATGAGTTGAGGGTAATAAATGAGGTATACTTTTCAGCTTATCAATTTTTTTTTTTTTTTGACTTTCCAGTTTGTTGGGATCTTTATCTGAATTTTTCATCTCTTTGGTTTTTGGTGTTGAGTTTCATGACCCACAAGGTTGTGGCTGACATCTGGATGATCTTGTAGTTTAGGTGGTTTTTACTTGTTCAATTGCTATCATATAAGGCTATAAGCTTCTCCTTTATATGGCTCATACTTGGTTTCATCTTCTCTTTGAGGCTTATTCTTGCTTTTCCTGTTATCTTCGGTTGCTATGCTTGTTTACTTATAGTTGATTAGGTAGGTTTTTGGGGTTATTTTGATTTTGGTGTCTAAGGCTTTTCTTGGTGATGATTGTAGGGGAGGAGTAGACGAGATGGGTTGTGAAAGAAATGGGAAGAAAGTGGCGGGTAGGATGCCGGGTTTCGCTTCGGAGATATCCATTTGTAAGCAGCTGTAAGTTTCTCCCCTTATATTTGCTCATTGCTGCACCTTGTCTTGTTAAATTTGAACTCCCCAAGCTACTTGTTCTGTTATTCTTGTATCTATAGCCTTGTCTTGTGTTTGCTTAATGGAATTGGGTGGAAATTCTGTGAAGAGAGAAACACATGAACACACAATTACCTGTGAATACATGTCCTCTTTCTTTGGGTAGTAATGTATTGATCTCTTGATGCAGAAACTGTGTTTTAAACCCCTATTAATAAGAGGCCAAACAGTTGCTTGTAACCTTCTATACTGGAAATAAGGTGAGTTCTTTTTGAATTTTGGTTTTGTATTATCTTATAGTTTCTGTCCCTGTTCTCTTCCCCTGTAATGAATGAACATAACTTAGGAGTTCATTTGTTTGTAATTCAATTGTCTTAGTCTCACACACACTCAAGCATTTACACGCATAAGTTGTGGCAATTCAACTAGTAATTTCTCTTATTATGTTAAAAGGCCAATTGGGAATCTTAGAATCAACGTAGTGTGTCGTCTGATTCAATCATACTGCCACAGCACTTTCCATGCAGTGATGCCCTTGGTTTTCGTATCTTGCAGCATTACAGAGAACTCAAAGTATATGCTATGGCTGATGGTAGTCCGAGGACCGACATCTCTACAGATGCTGACACAGATGACAAAAATCAGGGGGTAATATGTCTTTATGTTCTGCAAGAGTCATAAACAACAATTAAGAATAAGAAAACGTGAGACAAAAACAAATAGATATACGTGGTTCACTAAAGTTGTGTTAGTTACGTCCACATGGAGTTGAGAGAAACCGTTCTATTTAGAAGACAAGAATACAAACAAATGCTAGGTCAAAGGGGCCCATGTGTTGTAAGAGAGTTTATATAGTGTATCTCTAAAAAAATCTTAATAAACGTAGTTGAATGTTTGTAGTGCAACATACTTCAAGACATTTCTAATACTTTCATATTCAAATAAAGTGAAATCGTGTATTTCTGCACTAATATGCATATTTTTTCTCCAATGAAAGCTTGATATGGCTCTGTGTAATGCTGCTATGGCTTCTGATTCCAGTGATAGAACAAAAGATAAGTCTGATCAGAAGGTTGTACTCGTTTTATGTAATTGATATCCAAGATTTACTCTTCTCTTGGCTGTGATGATCTTCTGAACAAAATGGTTTATTGTTTTTTCTCAGACTCTGCGCAGGCTTGCACAGAATAGAGAAGCTGCCAGAAAAAGCCGACTGCGAAAAAAAGTATGGCTCAATATTTTTCATTCCATTTTTATTACAATCATGACATGTAGTTGCCATTGCCATTATTTTGTTCAGAGATTGAAGCTAATAGTTAATTAGGTGAAGAAAAATTGGAATGTAGAAAGGAAACTCATTGAATTGGAGGACTATAGTCTGCATCAATTGTTAAAAAGAAAAACTATATAGATCATAAATGTCTTGTGCAAGCTGAAACAAAAGGAATGCACCTGGTCTTAATCAAACCTCTACACTTGGTTAGTTCAAAATAACAAATAATAATGAGTCTAAATCCTACAAATATTATGTAGGCATATGTTCAACAGCTAGAGAGTAGTCGTTTAAAGTTGACCCAACTCGAGCAGGAGCTTCAGCGAGCACGGCAGCAGGTTGCCTTTAAAGCTTCAATCTCTTGTTTTCTACCACTCAATTTTGAATCTCTTCAAATTTCCTATAAATTGTGTCACTCTGTTTAGGGAATCTTCATATCAGGCTCAGGAGATCAGGCTCATTCAATGGCTGGAAATGGTATTTTAATTATCTTGAATCATGATATTTACTTCCATAAGACAACCAAAGATTTGAGATTTGATTATGTTAATCTGTGAGAGACATTGTGATCTGACATGATTATCAGCCCAAGACAGTTTCATTTATCTCTTGAATCATACTTAGTGAATTCCTGAAAAACATTAGCTATAATAAATATTTGAAGTTGCATAGCATCAGCTACTTCACATTTGCAGGGGCCATGGCATTTGATGTGGAATATGCCCGTTGGTTGGAAGAACAAAACAAGCAGATCAATGAACTCAGAGCAGCAGTAAACTCTCATGCAAGTGATACTGAACTTCGAATGGTTGTTGATGGTGTCTTGCTTCATTACGATGAGGTTTTTCGGCTAAAAGGCGTCGCAGCTAAGGCTGATGTTTTCCATTTATTGTCTGGCATGTGGAAAACTCCTGCTGAAAGATGTTTTTTGTGGCTTGGTGGTTTCCGTTCATCGGAGCTCCTAAAGGTGTGCTCATTTTGATGCTTCATACTCCATTGGTGTGTAGTAGTTCTTAAAAATCTCTATAGTTAGAAACTTCATTGAACAACAAACTTTTGCCTGTTATGCTATTTCATCTATCAATTTTTTTTTTTTTTTTAAATCTCAATTTCATCATTTTCATGATAGCATTATCAAGGTACAGCATGTCCAAGTGGTTAAGACAATATATAAATGCTTTATACTACTATGCTTTATACTACTATGGGTAGCCTAGTGGTCAAAAGGGCCTTAAGAAACCAAAAGGTTGTAGGTTCAATTTAGGTGACCACGTACCCAAAAATTAATTTCCTATGAATATTCTTGACATCCAAATATTGTAGGGTCAAGATCAGCTGATATGTCTCGTGAGAATAATTGAGGTGCATGTCAGCTGGTCCCGACACTCCCAAATATAGAAAAAGAACTGCTTTAACTGATGTTTTGATGTTAATATTTAATATTCATCGCGACCGAACTCCTTTGGGAATTATTCAATGGAGCTATTAACACTCATGACAAACTGCAAAGAAGACTGCCTCTACTACACATCTCTCCTCAATGGTGCTCCCTTTGCCAAAAAGATGCCGAGACACAAGCTCATTTGATGATTTCTTGCCAATTCGCTTCCACCTTTTGGAACATCATTAGAACAGCATTCCAATGGAGCTTCCCTCTGCCACACGAGCCATCTACCATGTTGCTCATTGTCCTCACGGAACACCCTTTTAAAAAAGAAAAGAAGATTTTATGGGAAAGCTTCATGAGAGCTTTTTGTTGGCATATTTGGAAGGAAAGAAACTACCGTATCTTCCAAGAAAAAACTTGCACATTTGAAAGATTTATGGACAACATTATAAATTCGGTGGTTTCTTGGGTTAAACTTTATCCCCCTTTTGAAAATTATAGTTATGACTCTCTTATTTATAATTGGAGAGCTCTTTTGTAATCTTATGGGGAATATTTTGTCATTGTAATTTCATAAATATAATGAAATTGTTTCTTATCCAAAAAAAAAAAATACCATTATGAACTTGATCTGCGTTTTAAGCCTTATTATAAAACTGATGGTTTCTTTGCAGCTTCTTGCCAATCAATTAGAGCCCCTCACAGAACAGCAGTTGCTTGGCATATCCAACTTGCAGCAATCCTCACAACAGACTGAAGATGCATTGTCACAAGGCATGGAAGCGTTGCAACAATCGTTGGCTGAGACGTTGTCCAATGGATCTCTTGGCTCCTCGAATACGTCTGGCAATGTGGCAAACTACATGGGTCAAATGGCCACAGCCATGGGTAAACTTGGGACTCTTGAGGGGTTTATTCGTCAGGTATGCATACTTAACATTTTCTTAAACTTATCCCCAGCACCCTTCTGATGGAAGCTCTCAAATGGGAACCATCTTTTCTTGCATATAATGTTCAAATCGAGTTTTGGATCACATACTCAAGGCTTTGACTCGATCTCAAGGGGTGAGCTCGTTAGTTGAGGCTTGGAGTCTCCAATGTGTGCTTCCTTGGAGGTTCCAAGTTTGAAACCTACGAGGGAGCTTAATTGTAAAATCGTGTGCATGTGTCCTAGATATATAGTGGGGTGAAACTCTGATTCCCGATTAAATAAAAGCTCTGATTCACATACTCGCATATTATCTCTTCACATATCTGCGTGTTGACCATTGAGGACTTAAGTTCAAACCTCAAGGTTTTCTTACATATTTTTCTAACAATGGATGAAGTTATACTAACGAGGAACCCCTTTTCTTTTACACTTGTGAGCCAAAACTCTTTCCAATTTACTGCTATCTAAAGTTTTCATTATTGCTTTCTTTTCTCCCTTTCCTTGTTTGGGATTGTGGGGTTAAAAAAAAAAACAGGCTGACAATCTACGACAACAAACACTGCAACAAATGCATCGGATATTGACAACTCGTCAATCGGCTCGTGCACTTCTTGCAATCCACGATTACTTCTCCAGATTACGAGCCCTTAGTTCCCTCTGGCTTGCTCGTCCAAAAGACTGAAGACCAATTTTTTTAAAAAAATTGCTCCCAAGTAAATTGACAAAAGCATCAATTTAACAATTGATTTAGATTTTATTTTTCATTTGTGTGCCTCATTATTATATGGTATGAGTTTTGTGATGATCTAGAGATGAGATGCTGCTTGTAATAAGTTGTATGTATATGTATGTTTTTTAATGATTCTCCTTTTTATAACAAATACTTCCACTTCTCCAAAGCTAATGTATAAAAGACAGGATGCTCAGAGATCACTAGAGGAAGATAAAACATGCCTAAAGAAACCCATTTGGACCTACAGGAGAGTTCATCTTTTTGCCATATATTTATTTTTAAATCTGCAATTCTCTGGACGAGGCAACGGTCTCACCTTATTATAATTAGTCTTTAAAGTAATTAGTAGAAAATTAATTCTAAACAGGGGACGACCCTTAATTGAATCTATAACTTCTAAGCATTTTATGATTTATAAGATCTTCAATTGGCCTAGGAACAGACGTGGTTACCTTGTTTAAAAAAAAAGTGTTTCAAAAAAAGATTTACAAGACCTTCATCTAGAGAATCCATGATAAATTGTGCAAATTCACATAATATAGAAACCTAATTTATGGTCAATAAAACCATAACTCAACTGATTGATGAAAAAAAAAACAACAAAAATATTATGAATTTCAATATTCCACCCTAGATGTTGAGTTCAGTTAAAAAAAAGAAGCCTATACCACAAAGCAGTAGAGAGGAAGAATAGAATATTCTTTAGGCTAAGTGTAAGTGTGGGTTGGGAATAATAATTTCCGCTAGATGTAAATACGATAATAATTCAACTAACATAAAACATCTACTTCGAACAAGAGATCAAATATTTGAATCCTCCACCAAAAGAGATCAAATATTTGAACCCTCCACCAACATGTTGTGGAGGAAAAAAGAGATCCACACAATTACTGACATTTTAAGGATACCTTTTTGGCATGGAATTGCTTTTTTCTAATTTTGTAGAGAGGTTTAACAATTGTGCAATCATGTTTGGGAGGTGAAGTTTATTGCCTTTGTTGATGTTGTTAGATTAGATTCAATTTTCAGCAGACACCTTCATCTTTTTTTTGACTTGTAATAACATATTTATCTGTTTATCATTATCATGAGTGTTGGCATTCTCTCCATTTTACCCCATCAACAAAATCTATAAAGGATAACCCGCCCCTTGTCCTTATCAAGACATAAACACAAAACTCGGGACAATAAAAGATTTTACAATTACACTTACTCATGAGTTTTAAAATTGAGCCAATAAAAAAGCATACTTGGAGACCTCAAACATCAAACCTCTGCCGATGAATCTGTCCAAGGGAGACATATATATATATATATATATATATATATATATTTAAGCATTAAGTTTAATTTCTTCAATTTACAAAATTATGCCAGTAATAAAATGAGGCCAACTCGAAATTGAAAGGGAAGTAACATCTAGAAGTAAGCAAAGGTTAGAGTAGACAGTGTTAATTGATATAATTAAATTTACTTTTTTTATTGGTGATTTAACATAATTTAACAATATCACTTCATAATTAAGATGAGAGCAAAAAGAACCAAAGATCTTGAATTGCTTTGCTTATGTAAAAGCTTACAACGGATAATAAGGTATCGACAATTCAACCCAACAAAATGATCAAAGTATCATTTGTCCAGAAGACAGATACAGTTTCTTCATTATTTCTCAAGATCACAAATTAAAAATATGGATGTCTCATATTCAAAGAACAGTGAAGTTTAAAAGTAGTTACTCTGGTAGAAGTTCTTGAGAAAATTGGTCATGCCCTGATCCTTGGTGCCCAAATCATGCACAAGTCCTTCGCCGACCACATACTGACCAATGATGTGATGCCGCTGCTTCGCGTGTTCGGTAATGTTACCAAGCTCTTCCATTCCCTTGATAATAAGCATATCAATCACCTGTAAACTTGAAAGGTCATAATCTGGTTTATTAAAAAAAATGTCGGAAATAAGCCAAAATTATCTTTACATTTCCAGTCCAGGATTGAGCGAACAAACAGCTTCATAGGAAATTAAAATAGACAGATTTTCTTTCAAAGAATCAAGCAAGAAATAATGGCCTACATCAAACACATACCTCGAATGAAACAACTTAGAGGTTTTTTTTTTTTTTTTTTTTTTTTTTTTTCATATAACAGGAATGAGAGCTTTGCCCCACTAGTCACTACATATCCGGGGTACCCGCACCCGTCCCAAGGCCTAGACTTGAGAGTAAAAAAGGAAATTTATGATTGAACCCACCGAAACATACCTTGTAGACTCCAAGTCTCTACCAAGTAGACCACTACTTTGGGGACACAACTTAGAAGTGTTTTCAAATAGTACAATGCATCTTGTGAGGTGCATAAAAGATCTACTGATGAAGACACTTTTAAATATATATATTAAAAAAAAGGTGGGCATTCAATTAAACATTTGGGAAGAAGGAGGCTCTTTCTCCTACACACACGACGAAGTCACTCGCCTTGATGTGGCCTTTCGGAGGCTCAACCTATCTAGACTATCTTTTTCTTTTCTTTTTTAATTTATATATGGAACGAGATTTTTTTTTGAAAAGGGTCACTTCAACAAAAACAGCCCAAGGGCTTGGGCAGAGGGCCCTCTCCATGCAAAAAAGAAGCCAAATTAGATTATGGTAATCTCACGGAGTTTTGTATTATTTGTTTACTTTTGATATGAAACCAAATTCATTTAAAAAGAAAAAGATATGAAACCAAATTAATTTTCTTGATATCAATATGAAACCAATTCATTGATAACTGAAATATACATAAGAACAAAAACTCTCAAGAACTCTCAAGGGGCTTGAGCAAAAAGGCGCCTTATTGGAGTTAATTGACCCAAAATAAGGACTTCACGCTCTAGTTTCTTTCTAACCAAACCAAAGACTTCAAAGAAAAGCCTTAACTGCATTGACCCAAAATTTCTTTTGTTTTGGCGCAAAATGAAACCCCCATTTGAAAACCACAAGAAGAAAGGAACACTTTATAGAGGGGAAAGATAACCATTTTATAGGATTGCGGTACGCGCATTCGATGCTTATCTTCAATAAGCTCCTTCAAAACAAATTCTTCCTAAACTCCAACAATTAATTGGTTATCTGAAGAACCTCACCATCAACTTCACCTTTGAGCACTGAAAACCCTATCATTAAACAATGTTCCATAACTAGAAGGAAGAGCCCCAGAAATACAAAACGGATATAATAGGATGAATGAATGCAAGTCATAAAAAAATTCCGCCCTTCGGAAACCAAGAAATCAGAGCTTCGCTCCACTATACTCAGCGCGTAAACATATCTCTAACTCTCTAGGCCAGGCACCAAAAGACATGTAATCTACAAATAAATGTCACATATGAGTCTCCAACCGGGACCTATTTCCACCCTACCTAATATGGAAACTGCTTCGATTCTAATGTAAACAGAAGGATGAAAATTAAACAATACTAGCAGATTCATTTGTTAGTCTAATCGACAGAATTAGGGTTTGTTCACGAAATCATGAAGCAACGATGCAAAAACTCAGAAGAACGGAATGTAAATTGCAGGAAAAAGAGACCTTAGGATCCTTGATGTGGGAATTCTTGCGGATCTGGGAGGCGACGGAGGAACGGAGCTGAGAAACTTTAACGACATCGTCCAAGTTGTAAATGTCCATGATCGCCGGCAATGATCGACATGCCGATCTGAAGAAGTCGAAGACACGATTCCTCGCTTCCTCCAAACTCGCGGAATTCGGCGGAACCTTCAAACCTCGAACTGTGAACGCCATCTCTCTCTCTCTCGAGAACAATCTTCCAAGCGCCTGGTTTTCTTTTCTCACTTTCTCCTCACCATTTATTATTTTTATTCTGAAAAAAAACACATTAACACGGATTATTTTTTTTTTAATTTTTTTTTGATATCCATCACTGTCCGGGCCAGCTTTCGCGCACCTCAACAATATCACGGGACATACCACCCGATCCTACAACATTTAGATACCAAAAAAACATTTAAAATTAATTCCTAGGTAAGTGACCACACCCAGATCAAAAAGTCATGGATTTGAATCTCTGGTAAGTGACCACACCCAAATCAAAAAGTCATGGATTTGAATCTCTCAACTCCGTAATCTCAAAAAAAAATATATATATATATATATAATTTTCTTTTTTTTTATCCTTTTTTTGTGTGGGAGAAGTAGAAAGACAAATCAGGTTGAAAAAGAAAGATGAATTTACATTACTCAAATTTAGTTTAAGAGTTTGATTGTCGTACTTATTTAGGAAGTGTAATTGATTAAATAACAAAATTGTTGGATTATGCCTTGAACGAGTCTTTTACCCTACGATGAGTAGTCGGGGGTTCGGGGGCGGAGTGCTGCCCCCGTAGCAAATTTTGTAATTATGCATTATTGTATTTAGGTTTTAATTAGAGCACGTATATAAGCTCCAATTAAAACCCTAGCCGCTTATGACATTTGTCTCTGTATTTTCGCCCCTCTGAATAAAACAGTTTCTCCCTCTCCGCCCGTGGACTAGCCAACACAACGTTGGTGAACCACGTAAATCTGTGTGTTTCTCTATTCTTCTCTTCTCTTTACGATTATTATCTTTGATTATCGATTGATTGGTTTCCGTTTTCATAACAAAAATTACTAATTATATAGTTTTGGTGTGATTTGTACCATTTTTTCAAAAGTTAATGTGTAAATGAGCTTATCTGAGAGAGAAGTCAACTTTCATTTAAAAAAAAAAAAACAATTAAATATCATGGTTTTGTTAGGTTACAACATATATTCTATTGAATAGGTATTCAATTTTGAAAAATATTAAGTCAATACCTATTAGATAAAAAAAAAAAAAAACAAGAAGTCAAAATTTAAAGTTTAATTAATAAAAATGTTGGGGGCTCATGGAAAATGAATATGCATGTATCTCAAAAGAAAATATATGAATGAGATTGATGATGTAGTATGAAAGAAAACTATATACATACATATATATACATACATATATATATATATATATATCTTTTCACTAAACAAGTTTATTTATGGTTTTTTTAAATTTTAAAAAAGGCACATGATTTTTCACTCGAGTTTTCTATCTAATACAACAAGAATTGAAGGGTCATGTCAAAATGAAGTTCAAATGTAAGAGCACTGACATATTAATGCAGACATAAGTTCCTTCAAGTTATACATTCATTCATCAGTAAATTGCAAGGAGAAAGCTTACAAGCTTTTCCTTTACTTGAAATGCCCGCCCGATCTTCCAAACGCGTCTTCGATACATCGCTCCCAACCTACTCAGCAATGGAGCCTGGATGTCTTGAATCTGAGAAAAACATGTCCTCTGTAGAACGTGGACAATAATAATGAATGGCTCAACACAAACATGGCATTGCCAAGCGCCAACGTTGCTGGAATACTGTGTCAAGGACCTCAAGGTAGAAGTATTAAACAGATTAACATCCTTTAAAATTGTTTGTTTTTTTCATTACAGCATAAACTGGTAGTTTACATTTCACCACATTCGGCGATAGCGCAAGCCAGCTTCGGTCGGTTATTAGGGCCATTAGCTACATTTTCAATCTTTCTGACAACCAAAAGGCCGTCACCCAGCACCCTCTGCAAAATTACAACATGGATGTTTAGACTAACCACACTCAGGAGCAGAAAGAAAAATCGAAAAAAACTTGAGAGTTCCTATCTGTACTACAAAATGAAGCTAGAAACAACAATGAGGAAGTAACTTAACATAATAGATTAAAACAATCAAAGAATATGCAGTGACAAGAAGAACTATGATAACAGGGAACACGAGCGTATCAAAACATAAACATGGGGACAAGCACAAAATATCAATTAAAACCAAGCAAGCGTTCATTCGCGTCGATTAATCAAACAACTCAGAATCTACAGTTATGATGTTATAGAATCGTCACAAGTTAAAATCCTAAGGACTCATTTGATTTACAGATTTCCAAGAAAACGATCAACGGAGATTTGATGGATCAATGTGAGATCAACATGAAGTCTCAATTGGGTTTCCTCAAAGCAAAAATTAGCATAATACAGTAATTGGCTATAAATCAATGAAAGTGAAGCGTAAGCATAGTAAAAGTCTCATAGTAGCCTTCAGGACAAACATGTATGTCACATTGCAGAGAGATATTAGCAGTGGATGATTATGGTAGGGCTAGAAACCTTCCATTCTTGGAAGTCGGCGACACAACTCATGGTACGCTTAATTCAAAAGCACAAATTTCCCTCCAATGTGTCACTCCAAGGGCTTCTTGACCCAGGAAACACTTAAGCTATGATTCTCACACATCTTATGTGATTAAATACCCCAAACACATCATACGTTACTACTAAAGTATGCTACAAAAAGGTTGAAGGACTAGAAGCATACCCCAAACACCACGTGCTTGTTGTCAAGCCAATCACATTTGGCACAAGTAATGAAGAACTGCAGCAAAAGGTAACTATAAGAACAAAATATATTACCATTCCGAATTATGTAAAAGCAGCTTTAACAGAGATGCTTGCCAGCACAAATCACATGGACCATCCTTCATACTACAATTGTCATAACATATCAAAGATAAGTTATTCACCATCTGTGGCTGTTGAAAATTGAAATACAAATAATTGTTCCAACTTCAAAATGCATTTTTTTATGGATATACGTGACTGTCCGAGCCAGCTTGCGCGTACCTCAACTAATGTCACGGGACATACCGCCTGACCCTACAACATTTGGATGCCAAGGAAACTCATAGGAAATTAATTCCTAAGTAGGTGGCCACCATGGACTGAACCCATCACCTTATGCACCCCAACTTTCATATTAACTAACAGCATACAATTAACAATAATATGAATAGTGGAATTGTTAAGAATAAGAAGATTAAATAATTCGTGTTGGAGTACCTGACATCCATTTGTCCCAGGGCCACTATTTGCCTGAAGAAGAAGCAGACATTGTCAATGACACATTTGCAAGTGGTACATAAAAGTAAAAGTTATGCAGTGAAAACAAACTATGTAAAAATTAGTGAATGGTGACGTTCTCAACATAATAACTCTAAAATATAAACCAATCCGTACTTGCAGATCAATTATTGTGACAAGCAAACATGGTGGTCGAGTAATCTAATAGCATCAGAGATTTGTCCACTAGTGGTGTAGAATTTACTACCAAAGAACTCAGTAATTACAAAAATGGAGGAACAGTAAACCTTTCATCTCGCCAAAGTTTTCCATCTAGAGGCTTGATCTCAGGACCTTGGAGCGAATCTCCAAGCGTCCTGACCTTAACATTAAAGCCAATAGGAATCAAATACCACTAATATTATGATGGCAGAAGGTTTACATTTGCTAGATATTATCATCTATGCATGCATTTATGAATTCAAAATATTCTACTGAGCAACATAGGCAAAATTAAACAACTTAAATGATGCACTGAATCTCATTTCAGTAGAAAAGCATACCATTGATAATAAACCAGGTCCAGTGTGTTTAGCAACAAAATTTTCGTCCTCAAACTTATGTCCGTAAATGGAAACACATCCACTTCCATCACCCTGCAAAACAATGAGACCATAAAACCAAGTGCTTATATAAGAGGAAAGTTGGTAGAGAAATAGGCAACAAAACAATGCAACCAGAGTAGAGGTGATTTTCCTTTTTTTTTTCATTAGAACAAGAAGAGATGACTTAAGTTGATATTTCTTTGAACAACCTAACGAAATGGGATGGAACTATGTTAACAATGAAAATAAATTTTCAACCTAAATGAAATGACAGAAATGTAATCAATGCAATGTCTGGAGATTGAACTTAATAATGAAACTGCCATGTATTAATAATCAATAATCATTAATAGCTGAAGATCTGCTTATTGTTCTCATCAGCAGATAATAACCAAAATCTAATACACATATTAGTTAACTTAACATCTAGAGGCTAGAATACCTAAAAAACACCAACAGACTGGATTACCTTGATGAAATCACCAGCTTGAATCATGAAATCCTTGATTACTCTATGGAATTGGCTTCCCTTATAGCCAACAGGCAATCCGGCTTTCCTGTCAATTGAGACCAAAAGTTGAAAGAAGTTCTCCAAACATGAAACAAGCTTGCATCAGAGAAGCCTTAAAGCTACCTTTCACCTTTTAAAGTTGCATATAAATTTATAAATAAATTGATCTATTATAAGAGACATTGGATTCACAATAGTTCATGTGGAGACAAAAACAAAATGTGTACTTTTAATAGCTCTGGAGTAGACGATGGGATTCAATATAAAGCTAACCTCAAAGCCACTTTCGTCTCTCAACTCTATACCTTTTGTAAGTTGGGTTCCCTATAATTTTAACTTTGAAGTTTAACCAGCTGAAAATCTTTTCTTTGGAAAAGAAATAAATCATAGCGCTTTTGGCATGTTGACTAGATTTACATGTCACCAGTTTGACTGTTCCTTAATGGGGAAAATGCTCATAAATTCCCTGAATTTAAGAATGAAACTAGAATTTCTTAGGCCCCGTTTGATAACTATTTGGTTTTTTGTTTTTAAAATTTAAGCCTATTCTCACTCAAATTTCCTACATTGTGTTCGATCCTTCCTACAATATATCTATCTTCCCTTGAGAAAGTAGGTGAATACTAACCAACTTTTAAAAACAAAAACAAACTTTTGGAACTTTTTTTTGTTTTCAAATTTTGGTTTGGTTTCTACAAATATGAGTGAGAGGTAGACATCCAAGTAAGAGAAAACATATGGTAAGATAGGTGTTATAAGCTTAAATTTCAAAAACCAAAAACAAAAAACCAAATGGTTATCAAATGGGGCCTTAGTTACAAAATTCTTCAAAAATCTGTGGTTGAGATTTAACAATTTGTCTACTAAACTATTTTAAGATCTTAGCTGATACAGAGAACTTAAGGGTTTTCTAAAACAGTTACAAACATTAGAAGATGAGTATAAAAGATCTTTAGAAGTTCTATCACTTGCATGGTTCTTCCTATCAAGGCTATGTTGAAAAGCCTAGCAATTTATTAAATGACTTCCTCGCACTCAAGAAATAAATATTCTGTTGTAGGCCAAATAGAGAAATTCTAGAAAATTTGTGATTTAAAAGTTCTGCTTGCCTGTATTCTCCGGTGCAGAACTGCCTGTCAGAGACAAAGTAATCCAAATCAGGGAACGGAAAGAAATGGAAAAGTAACGCCTAAACAATTATTATTTAAAGGAGCAGGTGATATCAGAACCCAGATTCTTAGATTATCCAAATACATGAACCCAAGTTATTATAAACTAAGTAAATACATTGAAGAGAAAGCAATAACTCAGAAAAAAACAGCTCAGAAGTCAGAAATAGTTACAAAATCATATAGCTATATGACTCCACTCCACCCAATAATATTCTGTTTCAATCAAAAATAACACTTCCTCCTATTTTTTGATATCCATGAGTGCTAAAAGGCTAACGCTAACCTATGCCCATCTCAATTACTCTCATGGAAAATACTACTTAAGACTACAACATTTGAATTTGGTAACAAAGGCCCCGTTTGATAACCATTTGGTTTTGTTTTTGATTTTTTAAAATTTAAGCTTATTTTTACTCAAACTTCCTACAACGTGATCAATCTTTCCAATTCCTACAATATAATCATCATTCCTTCAAAAAGTATGTCAATGCTAAACAAATTTCGAAAACAAAAACAAACTTTAGAAAGCTATTTTTATTTTTTTTTCAAATTTTAGTTTGGTTTCTAAAAATATAGGTAAGATGTAGGCATCTAAGGAAGAAAAAACATATGATAAAGAATTGTTGTAGGCTTAAATTTCAAAGATCAAAAACTAAAAAGAAAATGGTTATCAAATGAGGTTAAAGAAACCAACAGAAAATAATTAACCTATGCACATTTCGATTATTCTCATATATACTACTTAAGCCTACAACATTTGAATTTGGATTTAAAAAACAAAATCGTAAAAAATTAATTCCTAATAGGAAGTTAGGATAGATTGAACTCATAAACTCTTAGGGGCTGCTTGTTTGGCACATTTTAGTAGGATTTAGTTTTAGTATTTATCATCTCCTCCTAGAAAACCTACATCCAAACGAGTTTTTACTAACTCCTCCTTATTTTTACTTTTAAAAATAACTCACATTTCTAACCATTCATTTATAACAACTCAATCAATTCTAACCATTCATTTTTAACCATTCCTTTCATATCAATCAAAATAAATTATTTTTAAGAACTCACTTTTAATCATTTCTTTTTTAACTACTAAAAATAACTACTCATTTTAAATCTACATTCAAAGAAAGTTTGACTCTAATTTCTCTCCGCAAAAACTTCAAGCAAACGAGTTTATAGCTACAACTTTCAATTTTTAACTCCTCAATATAACTCCTAAAACTAAATCCTACCTAAATATACCAAACAAACAGCCCCTTAAATCTCAACAAACTTTATATTCCATAACAAAGCAACAATTTCAATAGAAAACTTCTCGACTCGTAGACAACTAACCTCGCTTGGCAGTAATCGTATACGAATACAAAGAACATTAGGAAAAAAAAAATGAGGAGAGTGAGAATACCGGAAATTCTCGGCGGTTTTGGGAGCAATGTCGGCGAAGAGCTCCATCTTGATACGGCCGGCGGGAATAGAGCCAATGGTAACGTCGAAGAAAACTATTGGGTTCTTAGGGTTAGGAGGCCTCACGTGCCACTCTACGCCTCCTCCGGCCGACGACGCCATAGTTGTCACTCCCAAAGCTCGCAGAGCTTCGGATTCTCCGTTCTGGTTCTGTACAGCTTCTAAGCGTAAAACAATGGCGTTGCCTGTAAATACGATTCTCGATTTTGTGTTTCTGAAAATATCAGAACGGGAAATTACCCCGCAATACATGTTTTATTTTCCTTTTTATTTTTTGGGGTCTTTTCTCCAATTTTTTTTTTAAAAAAGTAAGAAAATTCTAGGAATATCAACATTTTAGAAAATTCTCTCTCTCTCTCTCTCTCTCTCTCTCTCTCTCTCTCTCTCTCTCTCTCTCTCTCTCTCTCTCTCTCTCTCTCT
>JBBMEF010000002.1:12173-83227 GCA_037832685.1 Sicyos baderoa | reverse complement strand
TAAATAAATTCGGGGCGGGGTGGGGAAACGGGGCGGGGGCGGTGATCATATTCCCCGTCCCCGTCCCCGTTTTGTCATCAGGGAAAAAATTGGCCCCGCTCACTCCCCATTTCCCCGTCTAAGCGGGGATTCACCGCCCCGTTCGATCCGGGTCCCCGCGGGGTCGGGCCGGGGCGGGGAAAATGGACATCTCTAATTATATGTGTCTAGGCACGTAATTTTTTATGAACAAAACTTCCCATTTAAAAACTCTCAACCAATTCACGCTCTTTCCAAAACGAACATTCTAGATCAATTTTTAGCCTCCACTGTTCCTTATCAACGATCATTTGCTTCTCTCTCTCTCCTATTTTTCCAATTACCAACACTAGTGAACCAGTCCAGAACTCTCTTTTTGTCCCTGCCACATATGTCCCTGCCACATCTGTCTCTTACACCTTTCAGCCTACATCTGTCTTACACCCTTCCATCCATCCTACTCATTTAATTCCACCACTGGCCTTGTCTCCCACATGCCCTCTCCAATACCCGTTTCTCCTTCTATTCCCACTAGTGATACCTCAACTCCAAGTTTTGCCCAACCTATCTCTACCCTTCATCTTCATCCCCAACCCATGGATGATAATGTGCCACGTAACCCAACCCCACACCAAGCCCCACCCAATTGCTCTAACCCAATCTCCATCATTCAGCCTTCTGACCCATTCCACCCAAACGGACAAATGGCATTTAGGGGACAAAATTTTAAACTTATTGCCAAACGGGGTCCAATTTCAAACTATTTGCAAAGTGGGGTCGTCGCGTCTTTCGGAGAGACGCGACGATCCTTTTTTTTGTCGCATCTTTCTGAGAGACGCGACCCGTGGTCAACCGTTGACCGTCCACGTGGCTGTCAAATCGTAACTGCTGTTGTATTTTGGATTTGGAAGCAACGATTTTGGAGTTGGAAGCAAGGTATATTTACTATTATTATGTTTATTATTGTACATATGTTTAATGTATTGTTATCACGTATAAGTTAGACGATATTATTATTGTTAATTTGATTATTAGAGTTATTATTATTATTGTTATTAGAGTTATTATTATTTTTGTTTTTGTTATTTTATTATTATGTTTAATGTATTGTTATTATGTATATTTACTATAATACATTTTTTATTATTATTGTTATTATTATTACGGGTTAGGGTTATTATTTTTATTAATATGAATATTTGGAATAACATATTACAATATTTAAGAAGAGATGGACATCATTGTATTTTTTGTGTACATGAATGGGAACATTGTTATTGGACCAAACGGTATTGAGTACGATATTCCACATTGTACACATTTTACTGCTAATCGAGAGATTGATTTCCACGCATTCATTAGTGGAATATATGGAGGGCTTGAAAATCATAGTAGTGAAAAAAATTAAATTGATGTTTAAGTATGAATGTTGGGGACTCCATTAGATAATGAACATGAATTCGAATTCATGAAAAATATTGCGGGTCAAGAGGGAATACATTTGTATGTGATACGACCATATGTGCAAAATATGGCTGAAACACCAAGAGAAATGGAGGAAGCCGAAATTGAGGAAGAAGAAATACAGGAAGCTACGAATGTTGATGACCCGCTGGTCAGAAATGTATTGGAAAGACCTCCAACTGAGGATGAAGAAGATAGTCCTCCTGAAGAGGAAAATGAGGAAAATGAGAGAATACGTAGTGTAGATGAAGTCCCTTCATTTTACACTACGTTGGATATGAATGTCATTAATTCTTTACCAGATCATGGCATTGAAATAGAGAATCACAATAGATATAAAACATTGAAAAAAGGGATGATTTTTGAAAATAAAAAAATACTTCAAAATATCGTTCGACGTCATGTTGTTCTGCACCATCAAAATTTCAAGCAACTGGAGTCGAAGAAGGACAAATGGATTATTCAATGCAGCATGGCTGGAACAGGATGTCCATGGAGACTACGAACGTGCATTCGAAAAAAACACGGCCAATTTGAAATCACTCAATTTCAAGATGTGCACACATGTGTGTATGCCTGACTATCTCAGAACCATAAATTATTGGATACTACTCTAGTAGCTTGTGAGGTGATGAGTGTCATTACTACCGATCCTACCACTAGCATAAAAATTGTACAAGAATTAATAACGAAGAAATATGGTTATCAAATATCATATACAAAAGCGTGGAGGGGTCGTAGGAAAGTAATTGAGACAGTATATGGAAACTGGGAAGATTTGTATAACGAATTGAGAAAGTGGACAGCTGTTTTAGTTCAAACACACCCTGGATCAATCGTTCAATGGAAGTTGGATGAATTCGTTGGAAACGATGAAGTAGTCCAATTTAATAGTGTATTCTGGGCATTTGCACCCGTCGTAGAAGGGTTCAAGTTTTGTCGGCCTCTACTTCAAATCGACGGTACTCATTTGTATGGAAAATACCATGGGAAATTGTTGATTGCTACGAACGTTGATTCTGATGGACGTATATTTCCATTGGCATTTGCAATAGTACCAGAAGAGAGCACTGAATCATGGAGTTGGTTCCTGAGACAACTTTGGGTGGTCGTGAATAGGAGACAAGGAGTCTGCCTTATATCCGATAGACATAAGGGCATAATAGCTGCGGTTCGCAATTGTGGCTGGGTGAATGTGCAACATCGATACTGTATACGCCATATAGCATCAAACTTGAACGAAAAATATAAAAATGATGTGGTAAAAGGATTGGTGTATAGGGCAGCAAATCAATCAATCCCTCGAAAACTTATAGCAGTGATGCAACAAATCGAAGTTGCGAACATCAATTGCATGAGTTTCTTTCAGAACTTAGATCCCGTACAATGGACTCTTTCTCACGACGGTGGTTATAGATATGGATGCTGACAACAAATGTGGTTGATTCTATAAATGGTGTACATAAAGGTGCTCGGAAGCTTCTTATGTGCGCCTTAATTCAAGCAACATACTATCGAACACTGACTTATTTTGCAACTAGGCCAATTCATGCAGAAGCATCTCTTTTAGAGACTGTAGAGTATACAAGGTATGATATTTACAAACTATTAAATTAAATATATGCGTTGAACATTGTAACTTAACTCTATCTATTCAACATATTTTAGGTATGCTATTAAACATCTACAACAACAAGAGGAACATGCCGATCGTCATACTGTCACAATTGTCAATTATTCGTTGGAAATTTGTGATATAAGCAACGGACGAGAAGACTATTCATTACAGGAAGGTGGAAAGTATCGTGTGAATATTAAAGAAAATTCATGCACTTGCAACAAATGGCAGCAACTTGGTATCCTTGCTCTCATGCATCATTCCACCGAAATGTATAATATATTTAGATTCACATTGCTAATATTCATAAAAATAGATAATAAAAATTTTAAAATTATTAACAAAATTTATACCTTGCTCCCAGAGAGGTTTATCGCCTAATTGATTCTCGTATCGATGGCGGCGAATAGGTGCTACCATTGGGAAACGATCTCATGCCTAAAGTTGCAGAAAAATTAAGGGTCCACTCAAATCCTTGTTGTCCCTTATAGATGCTTTGCACAGCTGTCTGTATAACCATGCAAGACAACCACCTCCCCAACTATAGGACCCTGCAATAGTGAAATCATGGAGCAATGTGAGATACATAAGATGAATTATGTTGTTTGATTTATCAACAAACAACATTCCCTCAATCAAGCTCATGATGTACGCTCTAGCATACCAGACTATATCATCTTCAGCAGCATCTTCAGGTAGATGCTCAAAATTGTTGAACTGCGCAGCTAACCATGGTAGACTCAACCGACCACCAAGTAAATTGTTGTTGTTCGGATGTATTCCTAGCAACTCTTCACATAACTTGTGCCAGTCCATGCTCACTGGACCTGTTAGAGCTCGCCCCCTAACAGGAAGTCCAAGAAGAATTGAAATATCTTGAAGAGTAGGTGTGCACTCTCCATGCGGCATGTGGAATGTGTGCGTCTCTTGTCTCCAACGATCCAGTAAGACGCTCAATAAATGCCAATCCAGCTTGATGAATTTTAGTCGTGAAACACCGTAGAATCCAGAAGCGATAAGGTAAGACTCTATCCGTGGGTCTGGACTCACCTCTCCTCGTCGAAGAACTGTTTCTCGACGTCTACAATGTAACCCCCTTTTCGTATGTTCTCCCAAACAACATTTGATCGATGAGCTTCTTGGTAGATCAGAACACTTGGATCGAATGGGTCAGTTGTAATTTGTCTATCCATCTAATAATATTAAAAACGCTAATTATTTTTGTTCAAAATCGATCAAAAAATCTTTAAACTCTAAACCTTATCCTTAATCCAAACTTAAACCCTAAACAAAAATCCTAGACTCAAACTCTAAAAATAACTCTATCGATAAATATCTAACTTAACCAAAATTAAACTAATATAACCTAACCATGATAAAAACTAAACATCTAACATAACCTAACCATAAATATCTAATCTAACCTAACATAAACTAACATAACCTAAACAATAATGAAAAAAACTAAACATCTAACATAACCTAACCATAAATATCTAATCTAACCTAACATAAACTAACCTATCCTAACCATGAAAAATAAGTAAATAATACAACTAATAACAATAATGAAAAATAAATTAACTTAACCCTAAATCTAACTCTCACCTTAGTACAATATATAAAAATAAAATACTTTAAAAACATTAAAAAAAATTACATACCTTCAATATAGAGAAAATAACTAAATAATAAGTTGATTGGAACCTGAAATACAATAATGAAAAATAAATTAACTTCACCCTAAATCTAACTCTCACCTTAATAACTACAATATATACAAATAATATACTTTAAAAATATTAAAAAAATTAAATATCTTCAATATAGAGAAAAATAGCCAAATTCGAATACTTCAAACCTTCTAAACTCGAAAACTCTAAAGCTTTTTTTTTTTCCTTCTCCTCTGCTTTTGGCGGCGAGGAGCCCTTTTATAAAGTGGGCCCAGGCCCAATTACAGGCCCAGCTTCAGGCCCTAACATTTGTCTCAATTTTCATTTTGTCAGTATTTTATTTTTTTTAGTTGCTTGTCAACTATATTATTTAAGTGACGAGAAAAATTAAATAATTTCGTGAGAACGAGAATAATTATTTGTGTTAGAAGTGAAAAAAATATTATGAACTAAATGGATCAATAGCACAGTTTATTATCTTGATTGGTAATAATTTATTTCAACTTCGCAATCATAAGTTTGAACCTAGAGATTAGTATTTGTCCTCTTCCTATGTACTAAAAAAAATGTTATGAATAGGAACTTGTTTGTGTTTAGAATGTAAAGAATAATTAGGAAGAAAACAATATAGTGAGTATGAGTATGAAAGAATTAAAAATTATAATAGAAGAATGAATAATTCTTTAAATAAAAATAATTAAATGAAAGTTATTATGGAAATATAAGTAGTGATTATGCGGAAATGAATGGTAATTAATGGAGGAATCGTTGTCGATAAAATTATTCCTTATTCTTATTCTCGTGGGTCAAATATTCCTTTTTTCATAGAAGAAAAAAAGTAGTTCATACTGGATTAAAACTATGCTGCTAACTCGGTAAATGAATGTGTCCGAGAAGGATCTTTCGCCTATTTTATATTAAATAGTTTTATTTATTTACAAAGAATTAATTTCATTCACTTTTTTTTGAAAAATTTAATAACATTGGGATGGATTGAGCACTCGAACCTATTACTTTTTAATTATCAAATTAATAACATTAAAATTTTGCTTTTGTTGGATAATTTAGATGAATCGAACATAATTAATTGATGTATCAAATACTCTAGATTTAAAAGTGAAATGTTAAAAAATGTCCTTAAGGCTTCAAATAAAAACCGGGGAAAGAGTGAAATGTTAACTTGATAGTTTAATTTAATTAGAAATCATTTGAAATATATTGGTTAGCTAAAATTCAACACTTGTTGTCATGAACTTGATAGTTATTAATATAGTGAATGTTGTTTCTTTTTTAGTATTGATAGCTTTGAGAAATTATTTTGGTTGAATATACATATTTTATTAAAAAATAATATACAATGTTTAATATAGTAAATGTTTTAATGTTGAAGCGAATTGAAAATTTTAACATGTTATCATTTGCATCTTGAAATCTTTGATGCCAACAAAAAGGAGCGGGTTTTCATGTATTATTTAATAAGTAATTAAATTGTTTGGTGGTAGTTCAGTTTAATATTATGGTCCCAAATTCGATTTTCAAAATTGGTATTTTACTCTCATATCATTTGACGTAGAGTTTGTTGATTCTCTCTATTCCAATTTGTACAAAAAGTAATAGGATAAAATATTATTTTGGTCGCTGAACTACTATCCTATAAGTTATATTTTAGTCCCTAAATTTTCAAAAGTTCAATTTTAGTTTATTCTTCCGTTTTGGTCCCACAACTTTGAAAAAAGTTCAATTTTGATCCTTGAACTTTTAAAAAAGTTTAAAAGTCGTCTTTGGACTAGACAAAAAAAATCTTAATCTCGCTTAAAAGTAATGTGGTGTCAAAATAATAATAATAAAATAAATTTATTATCATTTTCTTCCCCCTCTCTCTTAAGATCCCTAAATTTCAATTTTAAGAAAAAAATTGCTTGAAATATGAAACAATTGTCTATCAACATTTTTCTTTTAATTTTAAGATTTGTGTTTTTTAAGAAAAGGTTGACACAATTTTAATTTCAACCTTTCTCTCTTCTAATTTCATTTTTGAAACAATTTTAAGAAAATGTAAAGAACAATTGTTTCAAAATTTAAGCTATGTGCCAACAGAGTAATAGCTCAACTGGCATTAATGTTCACCTAATGACTTAGAAGTCTTGGGTTCGAGAGCAGATTTCAAAATTGAACTTGTATAATAGTTTAGGGACCAAAATGATATTTTACCCAAAGTAATAATAATAAGGGAAAACTATCTTTTTAGTCATTAACTTTTGGTTGAAGTTTCACTTTGGTCCCTATGTTTCAAAATCAAGCACTTTCATCCCTCACATTTCAATAATGCTCAATTTTAGTCATTGAGATAACAGAATAATGACTAAGTTAATTTTAAAATACAATAAATTGATGAAGTGGATATTATGGCTTACATGGATTTTGTTTCTAAAAATAATAATTCAAATGGAAATTCAAAAGACACTTATCAATTTATTTTATATTTTTAATTTAAAAATATGATGACTTTTCATCTTCTAAAAATTAATTATAAATTTATTGATTTGTCAATTAATTTATTGTATTTTAAAACTAATTTAGTCATTATCCTAGTCACCTATTATTTGACTAATGGTATCGATATCTCAAAAATTAAAATGGAGCATTATTGAAATGTAAGGGATGAAAGTGCTTGATTTTGAAACATAGAGACCAAAGTCAAACTTCAACCAAAAAGTAAGAAGTAAACGGTAGTTTTCCCTAATAATAAATAAATAAAATATTTTTTTTAATACAAATTGGGGGAGAGAATTATATATACCGACTCGGGTTCGAACACGTGACGCATGTGTTAAACTGATTTACAACCAAATAATTAATAAATAAATTGAATAACCATTATTGTTACGAATTGTTACGGGATAATATAGAAGAAACTACAGAGCATAATTCAATCGAATAAGACAGCATACATTTATTCCAAGTGTCAAATCACTAGACTCCACTCTATATAATTGAACATTACTCAAAAGTAAGCACCTATGAATTATCCATTTGAAATAACTAAGTAAAACAAATAATTAATTCAAACATAATTAACACCAATTCGTAAGAAATTAGTCATAATTTCAAAAGTTTTGATTTTTCAATTTTGTATCCTCCATTTAAAAGTAATGATTTTTCAATTTTATTCTACAATATGTTACATGTTCCACTACCAACCCTTAAATATTATGGATAACTTGAAAATTTAAAATCTTGTGTATATTTCTATTTCAAAAAATTAACAAATAAAATATTGTATATATTTCAAAGGGAAATGTAATGACGGATTTTCTCTTAAACCAAATTCAAAACTATTGTATTTGATAGTTATTAATAAGTTTTAATTACATCTTACAAATAATCGTTAACAAAGATAGTTGCTCAAGTGACATCATTGTTCACCTAATAATCTAGAGATCTCATGTATTTTTATAAATAATCATTAATACTATTAAGGTAAAAATACTCATTTAATATCAATAATTACCAATAATTATTTTTGCTAATCTTTTTGAAAATAACAATATTTGAAATTATTTTTTAGAGTTTACTTATCTTGTAAGTTTCAAGGTAAAAAAAAAAAAAAAACAACTAATCTTGTAAGTTTCATATTTCAAATTATATTATATTGAGTATTTACTAAATACTCTTAAAAAAAATATTTAAACTAATTATTGTACCTACTAAAACAAATATCCGTTAAAAGGCTAAAAACAATTTCTCATTTATTTATACTCATTCATATATAATTACTTAAAATAAATAACTATATAAAAAAAAACATCCAAACAAATATTACAAAAAAAAAAAAAAAAAAAAAAATCATTCAAAATAACTCATCCAAAACACCACCATATAGCAAAAAAAAACTGGAAAAAAAATAAAATAAAAAACTTTGCAATGAACTCCAAATAAATGTGTAAAAAAATGTGGTATATTATTAAAAAAAGAATATAATTATATAAACACAAAAAAATGACCACGATTCATCCACCTATAGAAATCCACGTCACATAATTTAGTTTAAAAAAAAAAAAAAAAAAAAAAGAGAAACTATATGGTACGCCGCATTTACAGTAGTGCGCTTAGACCCGGCAGAAGATTCATGCAAAAAGCCATGGACACAATTCCACAAAACTCGCATCAAAATTCTGCAAATCCCAATCGTCCGGCGGAGCCGCCGGCGATTGATACGCCGCCGTTTCGATCTTCCGATCAATTAATAAATCGTCGTCGTCGCCGATGAGTTGGCAGTCGAGGAACGCCGACGCGGACGTCGATTGAAGATTATTCCGACCAGCGGCGGCGGAGATGAGCTCCATGAAGCTCTCGGCGTCGGAGTCCTGGCCGGTGAGTTTCTGGACGAGAGATCGGAACTTGGAGGCGCTGGTTTTGACCTTCATCGGACTGGAAATGTACACGACCTTGAAATCCGCCGCCGATTTCCTGGATCTCTTGGACCGTTTCTCGCCGGAAAAGTCCATCGGAAAAGTGAATAGGATTTTTGGAGTGGAAGGATGGAAGTGTTTTGGAGGCGGTGGTGGATTGGGTTTTATATAAGGGGGAGGGAGAAAATTTTCTTGGGAACCAAACAAGGGGAGTTTCCGGGAAAGTGTGTGTTTGGGTGGGAAAATGAATGAGAAAGGGGAAATTGCTCATGAAAATGAAACAGAGGGACAAACTTGGAAAAAGCTATGGAAGGTTCTTTTGTGCTATCCCTAAGGGGGGGCCACTAATCTTTTCAACAAAGGAAAAAAAGACAACATAGGATGAAAAGTTAAAATACTTATTTAGATATCCAACCCGCGGGTGACTAGTTAATTTTATTGTTTGGTGTTAAATCAGTTAACCACCATGATTAAAGGTTTGATCTTTATATTGATGTATTATCACTTCAAATAAATAAACTACCGTGGAAGGGACCAAAAAATTCTATATAAAGGACATATTGTTGTTCTAAAAAATATGAGTCAAATATAGATTTTCAAGCTCGAACTTTATACCATAAAAATCTAAATGAATTAATACAAAACAAGATAAATCAATTGCGAATTAGAAGATAAACAAAAGTGAAATTGAAGAGACAAATATGCAAGTAGTAGAAAAGGGGGAAAAATGCCATACGAAAAGAGAGAACAGAATACGAATAATGAACAAAAAGTACTCAGGTTTGAATAGTAAAGATTGTTCAAATTTCATAAATTCTAATCCACCAGCCAAACACGATTTAATGGATTTTAACTTAACCCGAGCTAAGTTACTCCCTCCCCCATTGAAAATTGATTGCATTTGATTAGTACATCCAAATTAATTGAGTATAGGAGTAGTAGGCTATATCGCAAGGAAACTCGTAGAAAATTAATTTCTAGTAAGTGATCACTATGGATCGAACCCATCACCTTATGCATCCCAGTGTTCTCTTTAATCAATTCAATCACTCCATAATGGTTGTCAATGATTCAATTATGAAAATCTATTTAATTTTCATTTTATTTGAGAATAGTGGTATTATATATGTATATAGTTTGGAATCCTTTTCAATTTTAACTAAAAATGATTGTGATTCATGTTTATTTATTTTATTTTTTTTTTTGTCGTGGTTCATGTTTTTTTTTTTTTTTGAGTTACAATAATTGAAAATTGGCAGTATCATTTAGCTATTGTTCTTATTGACAACGATTGTGATCCATGGGATAGAATAAGTAAAATAAAGTACTCTACCACATTTTATAGGATAAGGAAGTTAGGACATTAGAACAATGTGAAACTAACAAAGTTGTTAAAGTAAAAGGTTGAAGAATAAAAAGAAAATATAACATGAGTTAGAGAGCATCAAATACATAAAAAGTTTTTTTTTTTTTTCTAGGGAAAAAATATTTGTTCATTTTTCTAGGAAAAAATAAAATAAAAATAAAGCTGTCACTACTAAGTTTCCAAAAATATATGCACGATCAATATGAAAAGGGTTGATAAAAGGACGATTTTTTTTTTAATAACAAAAATTCAAACACAAATCGGGTAATATATGAAGCTGAGCTAGTGTTATTGTGGCCAAAATAGACTATAATATTTGTTCATTTTCTTCTTCTTCTTCTTTTTTTTTTTTTTTTTTTTTTAAATTCAAATGATTTACCATACTTTTTTTTGTTAAAAGAGATTTACCATACTTAAACTAAAATGAAATGCAAGCATTTTATGAATATTTTTAGAGTATACACATAAATAATTAATTGCGTTACACACTCCTAATTAATGAAATACTACCATAGTTGTCAACAACTCGTTGATATTAGGCAAAATATTAATAAAATGTTATCTTGCATTGAATTTTTATCTTCAAAAAATATTTAGAATACTTGTCTCCCATTAGAAAGTGCAAGAAAATTGTGGGATTGAAGCACTATAAAAAGAAAATGTAGCATAGATTAAAGGTATCCAAATTATAAACCACTTTAAATTTGGTGTATATTTTTATTTAATTGAGGTTAAAGAAAATAATTCTATGTAATTATAATAATTTTTAATGACAATTTATGAGAAAAAATTTCCAACCTCTCAATGATAAACTTGAACATTTTTAACAAAAGACAGTAATATGCCTATATTATTTATTTATTGAAATATATTTTCGCTCAAGTTTATCATTTTATATTTACATAATGTTCTATTAAATTTTGATCATGAGATCTAGTTGCCACCCGTGAAGAAAAGAAAAAGAAGTTGTAATGATATTATATTTTTACAATTAAAATGTCATAAATTCGAATTTTTCATAATAATTAAACTAAAAATATAAATATCAGAGGTCGACCTGCAATATTTTACTCGAGAATTATACAGTTAATTTTAGAAAAAACAAAGTTTGTTTTGCTGTTTATTTTATGTTGATTTATATACTTTAAGATTAGTCTCAAAGGGGGTGACACAGTGGATGAAGATTTGGACTTTGGAGGTATGCTCCCTTTAAGGTCCCAGATTCGAGACTCACTAGTGATCGGGGATCGACGTCAAAAAAAAAATGTACTTTAAGATTCATCTCCAAAATGATATCCACAAAAAAAAAAAAAAAAAAAAAAAAAAAAAAAAAAAAAAAAAAAAAAACAAAAAAAAAAAAAAAAAAAAAAAAAAAAAAAAAAAAAAAAAAAAAAAAATTAGGCACGTGGGCAGTCATGTCTGACTTGAACATTCTAGGTTTTGGTTGCAGTAATGTCGTATCTCCCACTTTTTGGCGTTTCAAACAAATTTTTTTTCTTATTTATTATTATTACTATTATAGGAGTAAAACTAAAAAACGTGCACATGTGCAAATGAACATGCTTTCGCAATTAGGGGTATATACAAAATAAAAAAATAAAAATCTAACACCCAAACAGCTCGACCTAATTGAGTTTAATTATATCCATTTAAATTTATAAACTTTCTTCCATTGAGTTGAGTTATGGTATTATAATTTTTATTGGATTATGTTGATTTTTAAATTCTAATTTTTAGTTTGTTCAATCCAACTCAATTCAACTCGAAACTAAAAATATATTATATGAGTTGAGTTATGGTATTATTTGTGTGTATGTAAGATAAATTTATAAGATGAGTTCTTAACATACTTGTAAATATTCCAAAAAAAAAAATGTATCATAGGGATAAGTAACAAGATGAAATATAATAATATCATACATTTATTTAACACATTTATGAGTTTATGATTTGAATTTTAGAGAGAAAAAACGAGATTAATATGACTTGAGAATCCAACTTAACTCGAAAAGTTAGAGTTAGGTTGAGTTGTACAAATACATAGAATTGGATAGGTTGACGAAAACCAACAAAAAAAAAAAAAATTGAATTAGTCCAAAAAATTCAATCAACCTACCTAATTATGGACCATGTACACCCATAGATTTCACTAAATCAATTTATAATACTTCTAAAAAATATATATATAACTTATATTTCACCTATATTCCGGTCAAAACTCAAATGTTTATTAAAAAAATAAAGGTCATAATTGTATATCATTTGGATCATCACATCAAAGTTTATTTATTTATTTGTAAACAAAGTAATGGTGACTTGATCCTTTCTATTTTTGTTTATAAATGGATACTCATTCACATCAATAAGAAAATTAGTCCAAAGTCTACAAATAATTTGGCATATTTTATGAAAGGCTCTAGTTTTAAAATAATTATCAAACCCACATCAATTTGACCGTTTGAAATTTTATACATATATTATAAACTTAAAAGTACAAAATAAATTATAACATATTCTTTCAAAAGTTACCAATTGTTTTTTAATTATATTTCTAAAACACGTCTCTCAAAATGTGCTATTGAATAATATTTATGCATTCAAAAGATCTCTTAAATTATTTATTTCTTATCTTCTTTCTTCTTCATCTACACTCCACCATTACTCCCATTTTTAATATAACATATTTTATTTTTGTAATCCGTGTGCACTTTATAATAATAAAATTAATATAAAATTATGGTAGGTTATGACTTTTTATAGAATACAAGAGCCTACATATAATGTAACATATATGACAACAAATATTTTGCTTCATTCATTAGATTAATCCATTTATAGGAATTATGAATTGAGGACTTTGAGATGTTTGAGATGATAAATTCAATTTATGATAGACATCTATTTAGATAGATTTATATAATCTAGTCTAAATAGTCACGGATACAAAAAAAAAGTATTTATTGATTAATTTAATACAGTAAAACGAACAAAGGATTAATTAAAATATTGTACTACCGATTCAAATGATCAATTTCTTTTGTTTTTAACAATATTTGAAGTTAAAAAGTTTCAAATTTATAACCTTTATTTATAGGTTGATGTGGAACTTTTGGGTTTAAATTATTAGAAAAAAGTAAAATATATATTATTAATTATTTTTTTCTTCAAAAAAAATTATTTTATTTTAGGAAACAAATCTAAAAATGAAAAATAAATACTTTCAATTTCAAATATCAAATATCAAATTCTTCCCGGGAATGATTTTTGAATTTTGGATTTAAAGACTTACGCTTGCTTGCATCATGTTGCATACGTCAGTAAAACGAACAAGCAAGTCTAAATTTCAAACCAAACTATTTTTTCAAAAACCAGAAATTTGGGTTTCTTCTGAGATTACATTTTCTCCCACGGATTATTTTTTTCTTTTTATTTCTTTTTTTTTTTTGTTTAAAGAAAATAAGTCGAAGTAGATAAATTTCTAATCATTTTATTTCCTCCATTTATATATTTATTTATTATTATTATTTTTATATTTCAATTTTAGTAAACAACTCGTTCTTTCTCAAAAAAAAAAAAAAACAATTCGTTCTCTCACTTTATTATATATATAATTTTTAATTTTATTTTATATTTAATTTTCCAACTTAAGTTGATCAGTTATTACCTAACAAAATGATTAATTATTTACTTCAATTAGATTTCAATAATTTAGATATTGTTTAGGATTTTTTTTTTGAAAACTGGAAATTGGAGTTTCGCTCTAACCAAAGGAACTACTAATCCGTCCCTAAACTACGACATCGGGATACTTCAAAGAAATTTCTAATCATTTTATGTTCGTTACTAAAAAAGAAGTAAACAATTCGTTCTCTCACTTTATATATATATATATACTAGTATAAATGTTTTAATTAATTTAACTTTGAAATTATAAATTTAATTCAACTCTCATCTATTTTAGAGCCCTAATCATACTACCTCGTGGCTTAAGGGAGGAATTATTTTTGGACAATTTTACCCCTTATATGGCACTCTAAATTACAAACATTCATTAAATAATCTAATATTTGAATATAAAAAAATATATTTAAATGTGTTATTTACAATATCATTTAGATTTTCATCATTTATATAGAAATCAAATATATTTATCAAATTTGTTCCGTATAAACAATCAAAATTTTCAAACAAATCCAAAAATTGTTCTGATTCGAGTGTTTGGATTTCTATATAAAATAGTTTAATTTTCCAATTAATTCATATGTTCTTAATTTTAAATTTCTTTCTCTTTGATAAAAAACTTAGTTTTCAATTTTTTTTTGAAGGTTGTTGCGGCATATTTGCTGTTTTGGCGAAAATACAAACGATGGATGATATTAAGGTCATTATGGGATAAAAAGAAGAAGAAGGAAGTTGTTCAAAGAGTTTGATGAGATAATTCAATTTTCATTAGTAATTTGTTAACAACTTTTTTTTTTTTTTTAATTTTTTTCGTTAATTTGCTAGCAATTTAAAAGTTGCAATAGAAAGGTAAGTTTTTTATACTCCTTCCATAATTTTTCATTTTGATGGTTATTATTTTACCATATCATTATTAGTTTTAAGTTTCTAAACATTTTAAATTTTTATCTTATTTTTATTTTTATTTAAATTTTGGTTTTATATTTAATTTTTTATACTTATTCCATAAATTTTCACTTTTATAATTATTATTTTATCAGATTATTATTAATTTTAGATTTTAATAGAGTGGAAGATATATGATATTATTGATTTAAAAAAAGATACAAGATATAATTTTATATTTAAAGTTTTTTAAAGTAATGTTTTCAGTTTCATGATTATTATTTTACATTATTAATTTTAAATTTTTAAATATATTAAATTTAATCTTTTTTATTTTTTTATTTAAATTTTGATTTTTAAATTTATTTTTTTACTGTCCTTCCATGAATTTATTTTCACTGTTATAGCTATTGTTATAACTATTATTTTATCAGATAATTATTAATTTTAGATTTTAATAGAGTGCAAGATATATGATATTATTGATTTCAAAAAAGATGTAAGATCTTATTTTATACTTATAAATAAAATAAAATAAAAATATTGATTATTCTAATTTTTTTAATTTAATTTATATAATTAAAATTAATAATATAGTTTTAGAAGTATAACATTTTTTTAGTACTAGAAGTTTAATATTTAAATAAATTTGATTTTTTTTTGAATTTATCTTTAATTTTTTTCATCAAATATTTATATAACTATTTTATTGAATATATTATTATTTTTAATTAATTTTTTTTATTTATATTTACATTTTTCTACAATTTTCAAATTATAATATCAAAATTTTAAAAGGGAAAAATAAAAAATAGCTAAATAAATATATATTATAATATTTAAATGAAAATTTTATTTATAAATAATAAAATAATATATAAAAAATATGTAAAATAAACCACACCTACAAGGGCGTAAAAGTTTTCTAGTACCTTAAAATTTGTGGTAAAAGTTTTCTAGTACCTTAAAAAATTTGTGGTAAAAGTTTTCTAGTACCTTAAAATTTGTGGTCTATTTCTCAATTCAAATTAAAAAAAACAAACATATTTAACTAGTTAAATTTGCAAAACAATAAGGAAGGAATCTTGGGTGGTGTTATAAATAAATAAATATTGAGGTGCACTAAATGAAGTTTTTTTTTAAAAAAAAAAGGAAAATAAATAAACACGATGGTCAATTGAGTAAATCAATCACATAAAAAAAATCAATTTATTGACTTTGTTGTTATTGTTTAAAAATAAAAACTTGTTTTCATAAAATAATCAATCAAGACGAACACATCAACATCGTTGCAAATATTTATTGTTTTAAAATCTCAGTCTTTAATTTTATTTGTTTAACGTGCAATAATGAAACTCCTACACTTCAATTTTGATACTGACAACGTGTCTAAAAATTCTATAAACTTGTCAAAATGGTTGATTTAAAGGCCATTCGAGAAAAAAAAAATAAGATTTTTGGTATGATTAATAGATTGTTACTTTCCTTTCACACATTAACATCAATGACAACTAATTTCAAAAAAAAAAAAAAAAAACGTCAAACTTTGACTAAACAAAAAATTATCAAACTTTCGATCATAAGCATGACATGTATTCATTGAATCTTTAAAATATATAAATGATGTTTGGATAAGAAGTTATTTTGAAGAGTTAAAAATTGAAACGTAACCAAAAATTTGTATGAAAGTGATTTTTTATTTTTTTTAGAGAAGGTAGAGACAGTAGTTTGTTTGGATGTAAATTTATAATAAATGGTTATTTTGAGTAGTTAAAAAAGAATCATAAAAAAAAAAAAGTAGTTATAAGAAATTAGAATTGAATGACTAGAATTGAGTGGTTAGAAATGAATAGTTGTTCAAGAAGTTATAAATATTTGTTTTAATATAATTTTTTAGGAGTAATTAATAAATTTTGATTTTAGATCCTTCATAAATTGGAGAAATGAATTATTTGCAAATATTACCAACTTTAGTTCTTTATATGTTATCTTATCCACTCAACAAATTATTGTATTGTTGATAAAATAGCAAATATCTTATACGGAAAAAAATAGAGACACGAAAGCTAGAAAATATTGAAAAGAAAAATTAGCGAAACTAATAATTTGGCTTCCAAGCTAAGAAAAAAAAAGGTTTATCATGTAATGGAAATCACATGTTTTGACCAAAAATTTCAATAGAGAATATGTAATTATTGGTTGAAGTAGAAACGAAACTAAAAATAATAATGATTAAATTATATTATTTGGTATATGTGGTAGTAGTGATTTCACATGCGACAACCAGATCGAGATCTTTGATTTTCAAAAAATGGATTCAATCTAATGTCCAATAAAATATAAAATTATTGATTTAGTTTTTAATTGGTTCGATTCGATTTTGGAACCGATCCAATATCTAATTTTTTTTAATATATCAAAACAATATTTCTCTTTTAGAAAAACTTTTCATTAACAAGTTCATCCTTGCACAAAAGGATAAAAAAGTAAAGTTTGAGAAGGTAAATATATTGTTTTTAAATATGGTAGATATCACTGCCATATTTTATATTTTCAAAAATTACAAACTAATATGGTAGTGATATATATATATGGTTTAGGGTTTAAGGTTTAGCTAAATAAATATATATATATAATTTTTTTTTTCAAACTTTTCGGAAATAGTCAGCATTACAAATGAAAAACTTGATATAAAAAGTGATACAAGCATTCAGTGATACATGAAAAAAACTTGTTTATGAGTAAAGTTTACTTCAAAAATCATAAACTAATACGACAGTGATAAAAACAACAAGTTTGAGAAAGTTACTTCGAAAATATATTAGGATAAAATTATATTCACTATTAAAAGATTCATCCTCAAGACTTCAGCAAAAGTAATTTCTAAAAAAAGATGTCTTATCCAAGAATATTTTATACAATTTAACAATGATTTTATCAATATTCACTTGACCAATTTTGTATTTAAAAACTACATTTATTTACTAATATAAGCTTTTAATTTACCATTAAAACATTTTTAGATTGTGATTTGAAAGTATTTCAAAATTTAAATAAATTATGGATGATTGAATATTTAGCCTACACTCTTCATCCAAGTAAACCATGTTTCTACTAAAAAAAACCCAATAGAAACCTTCATCTTGAAACAAGATGTCCTTTTATTCTAAGAATTGAAGGATCATCTCATGATTTTAATCAAATTATGGAAGTTCAAATGGAAGAGCACTGACATATCTAAGCAGAAATAGATCTCCTTAAACTTGCATGGCATGTCCATACTTGAGAAAATTGCAAGGAGAAAGAGCTTGCAAGCTTCCCTTTGTAGAAATGTCCACCCGTTCTTCTTCCGAACACGTCTTCGATCGAATATAATCGTGCCTCGATGTCTTGAACCTGAGAAAATCATGTCCTACTCCTCCTCACCAGACCGTGGACAATCAAAATGAATGATCCAAGAGTGCAAATATGCTTAAATATTGTGTTGTCAAGGTAGAAGTTTTAAACAGATTCACATCCTTGAAACTGGCAGCGAATGTAAGCTCAATAGAAGTTTATATAACTCAAGTATTACATTTCACCACATTCCGCGATAACGCAAGCCAGTTTCGGTCGGTTATTAGGGCCAGTAGCTACATTTTCGATCTTTCTGACAACCAAAAGGCCATCACCAAGCACCCTCTGCAAAAGTATCATAATGATGATTTAAGCTATTTGTATCAAGAGCAGAAAATATAAAAATAAAAAAAAAATAAAAAAATTCGAGAGTTCCTGCCTGGACTACAGAGTACAGAATGAAGCTGAAATCTAGTCGTCGGTGTCTTATAAACAGCGATACGAAGTAACAGAACATAGTTGAATAAATACAATTAAAGAATATGTAGTGACATGAACAACTATTAAGACAGGGAACACAAGCATATGAAAACATATACATGAAAGCAATAAAAAAAAAATACGCATGTGCCATTCCAATGATCAGTAATAACCAACTGATCGATTTTTTTCTGAAAACCGGAAAAATCGAAACTTTGTTCCACTATATCCAGGATAACCATGCCCGTCCCTAGACTAACCACTAGGAGACATCGAAGGAATGGAGACACGGAAGGTGTCTACAAATTAATGTCACAAGTAAGTCTCGAACCTGAAACTTAGAGGGGAGCACACCTTCAAAACTCAAATCTTCGACCACCGGGCGGCCCCTTGGGGACCGTAACCAACTGATCAATTAAAACCAGGAACGAAAATTTTGTGCTTCGTCAAAATTTACACTTCTGATTTTACACTTCTAATGTTACAGAAACTTCGCAAGTACTCCCAAGGAATCAAATGATTTACAGATTTCCAAGAAAGGGATCAACGGAAATTTTGTGCATCAAAGTGAGATAAATACAGAAGCCTCATTTTGAAACGTAATTGGCTATTAATCATTATGGAGTGGTCTAGCGGTCAAGGAAGGCCTTGGGATACCTATAAATTAATTTCCTACGGATTTTCATGACATCCAAATGTTGTAGGGTCAGACGGTATGTCCCATGACATTAGTCGAGGTACGCGAAAAGCTGGTCCGAACAGTCACGGATATAAAAAAAAAACATGTACTTGTCTATCAGTCAATGGGAGCGAAACGTAAATGCTTAGCTATCCAAAGGGTCTTGTGTTTTGTCCCCAAGGGGTGGCAGAGTGGTTGAAGACTTGAGATTTGAAGGTATACTCCCTTCAAAGTCCCAGGTTTGAAACTCACCTGTGACATACTCCTTCGATGTCTCCGGTACCTGGCCTAGAGACGAGCGTGGTTACCTTATTTAAAAAAAAAAAAGGTATTGTGTTTTTAAATAACATGTATATTACCACTAAAATATAGTACAAAAAGGTTGAAGGGAATTATAGCATACCCCAAACACCACGTGCTTGTTGTCAAGCCAATCGCATTTGGCACAAGTAACGAAGAACTGCAACAAAAGGAAATCAGTATAAGAACAAAATACATCACCATTCTAAATGATGTTGAAGCAGCTTTAGAGACAGTCCACCCGCACAAATCATAGACCATTCTTATAATTGTAATTTGTTGCAACTTTTATAGCCATAGTAGCCCTTATCTAATTAATTGGAAATCAGAAAGAATTATGAGCTATATGGAAGAGTGAAGTTTCTATTCATCTCTCAATTAAATAACTGAATACACACACACAAAGGTACATAATCATGAGAACATTGTAATCAAAGATTTTTAAAAATGTATGCAATGATAAGGGGGACTAGATTAGTAAACTCAGGTACCAAGGGATTCTAGGAACACCATCCAATCAACATTTTTTTTTTTTTGATAGGAAACAAAAGAAGTCTATATAGTTACAAAAATCCTTTCCAACATTATAAGAATAGTGGAATTGTCATGTATAAAGTCCCCATGAAGGGCACTGCAATTAGATGCTAAAAGGGTATACTAGAATAGAAATATTATTAATTCGAAGAGGTGCGCGCGCACACGTGTGAGAGAGAGAGAGAACAGCGATATTGTAGTACCTGACATCCATTAGTTCCAGGCCCACTATTTGCCTGAAGAAGAAGCAAGCATCAACATCATCAATAACACATTGCAAGTGGTACATAAAAGTGAAAGTTATGCAGTGACCATACTTCATAAACATTAGTCAATGTTGACGTTCTCTAAATAATACTCTAAAATATAAATAAATCACTTGCAGATTAACTATTGTGACAAACAAACATGGTGGTTCGTTTAATCTAATAGCATCAGAGATTTTTCCCACTAGCAAATACAACTAACCGCAAAAAAACTCAATCTAAATAGATAAAGTATTAAGTCATTATATGAGTACAAAGACGGGGGTAGAGTAACCCTTTCGTCTCGCCAGCAGGCAGCAGTTTTTGTTTTCCATCTAGAAACTTAAAGTTAAGACCTTGGAGAGAATCTCCAAACATCATGCCCTCAACATCAAAGCCATTAAGAATCAAACACATTGAATATTATGATGGCAGAAGGTTTAGATTTTCTGAAGATATTATCATCCATGCACGCATTGATGAAATTCAAAATATTTTACAGAGAATAAAGTTAAGCAACATAGGGAAAATTACACAACATAAATGAAGCACTGAATCTCATTCCAATAGAAAAGCATACCATTGACAATAAACCCGGTCCAGTGTGTTTGGCAACAAAATTTTCGTCCTCAAACTTGTGTCCGTAAATGGAAACACATCCACTGCCATCTCCCTTAAAATAAAAGAGACCATAAACTAAAATGGAAAGAGAGTAGAAAAATAGGCGACAAAGCGATGCAATAAGATAAGAGTGCATGTGATTTTCTTTATTCGAACAATAAGAGATGACAAAGTTTGATATGTTTAAAGAATGACAGACAGAAATAGGAAGGAATAATGTTAACAATGAAAAATAAATTTCAACCTAAATGAAATGACAGAAATATAATTTATCCTAGAGATGGACCTTAATAATGAATCTGCAAGACTGTAACATGTTAATAATCATGTTGAGATACGCCTTGAACTATGATGCTCCACGATTACTTAGTCGGAGGTGTCGCTGCCCGGTCATATTACCTAGACGAAATATGTAATTGAATTTATGTTTTCATATTTGGGTTTTTATGTATTTGGGTCATATTTTGTAATAGGGTTTTATGAGAGTGTACCATATAACTCAAAACCCTAGTCTAGTCCCACTCACTTGATCGATATTTTGTATTTTGTCGCTCCGAGATTAATAAAATCATTCACTCCTTTGCTTGTGGACATAGCTAACGTTGTTAGTGAACCACGTAAATCATTTTGTTTTGTCTTACGTTTTTTTACTGTTTGTTTTATCTTGATTATTGTTACGATATCATAACAAATCATTAAGAGCAGAAGATGTAAAATAAGGCAGGAGAAACATAACTGAAAAATGTAAAATAAGGACACAAAACAGTAAATATAAAGAATTAAATGCTGCGTAGTGTTCTCATCAGCACATAATAATCAATACCTAAAATACAGACATTAGTTAACACCTAAAATGCCTAAAGAACAGACCAACAGACTGGATTACCTTGAGAAAGTCCCCAGCTTGAATCATGAAATCCTTGATTACTCTATGGAATTGGCATCCCTTATAACCAACTGGCAATCCCGCTTTCCTGTCAATTGAGATCAAAAGTTGAAACAAGCTTGAAATAAGTTCACCAATGAACAAACATGAATTAAGCTTGCAATGGAGAAGCCTTAAGGCTACCTTTAATCACCTAACCATTTTAGGAAATGGATTCAATCCCAGGTGTTCACCTACCTAGAAATTAATTTTCTGTAGATTTTCTTGACAACCAATCATAATAGAGTCATGCAATTGTCCTTTGAAATTGGTCAACGTAAGCTAAGCTAAACACTCACTGATTTTAAAATAAATGACCTGAGATAACTAACAGGGTTCTAAAACAGTTACAAGCATTAGAAGATGATTATAAAAGACAATTAGAAGTTCTATTGCTAGCATGATTCTTCTCATCAAGATTATACTGAAAAGCCTAGCAATTTATTAAATAACTTCCTTACACTCAAGACATAATATTCTATCTTATGTCAAAGAGAGAAATACTTGATAAATTCTGATCTTAGATTTCTACTTGCCTGTATTCTCCGGTGCAGAACTGCCTGTCAGAGACAAAGTAATCCAAATTAGGGAACCGAAAGAAATGGGGAAAATGACACCTAAAATTTAGTATTTAATGGAAGCAGGTGATATCAGCACCCAGATTCATAGATTATCCAAATGCATGAACCCAGATTATTAATAGCTAAATAAATATATTAAAAAGAAGATAAAGCAATAACTCGGAGAAAAATTCAGCAAAAAAGACAAATAGTTACAAATACATATAGCTATATGGCTTCACGCAATAATATTACATTTCAATCAGAAGTAGAGAAGAAAGTAGTTGGACTCCACAAAAGTTCAAATTCAAGTTTCTTGTAATCTTCTTCCAAAGATGCTTCTATTCATGAAACCAACTCGAGCAATCCAGACTACCCAACTCAAATCGTAAGGGTTGGGTTGAGTTATCATTCTATTTGGCTTGTGGGTTATAATTCTATTTGGGTTAGTTCTAGAGTTTACTAATTTTTAGCTCGTTCAACCCAACCCAACTTGAACAAAAGAATAATATATACCTATGCATATATGTGTAGGTGAGAAGGGGAATTAACTAATAAGACAGTTCTTAGCATATTGATAAACAACATGCACCGATAAAATAGGTAATCTAGATTCAAGTAAAAATATCATCACTCTTTTATTCATTTGTTTATAGAGAAAAGAGGAGACTAACAGAAATCGAGAACCCAACCAATATAAAGTTGAGTTGAGTTAGGTTGCTCTAATGCATAGGGTTAGACGAATTGAAGAATTGATCAACCCAAAACTTTTGGTTAGTTCTAAAAATCCCTCTAACCCAACCAATAGTGGATTCCACTTAACGAAGAACAATAACACTACCACACATCCTAAACTGAATGGAGCAGATTAGACCTCTCGATTCCTGCTAACTCAAACTTCATATTCCAGAACAACGCAATAACTTAAACAGAGAGCTTCTCGGCTCGTAACCAATTCACATAACTTCGCAGCAATCGAATACAAATTCTAAGAACATTGAAGAAGAAGCAGAGAAAAGCAATATGAATACCTAAAATTCTCGGCGGTTTTTGGAGCGATATCAGCGAAGAGCTCCATCTTGATACGACCGGCGGGGATAGTGCCAATGGTGACGTCGAAGAAAACTATTGGGTTCTTCGGGTTCGGAGGCCTAACATGCCACTCCACGCTTCCACCTGCCGACGCCATTGTTGTCACTCCCAAAAGCTCTCTCAACTTTAGATACTTAGTTTTGGTTCTGTATAGCTTCTGGGTTTATATTCGATTCTGCAATTTCGAGCGTAACCTTTTCTCTCTCTCATGAAATTTCTCCACATACCATTTTTTATTTTTTATTTTTAATTATACATGTATGGCAAATTTATATAAATTTTTTTTATTTTATTTTGATAGTAATTAATAGGGGATTTTTCATATATAATAAAAATGGACTAAAATATTATATCTATAATACAAAATTGAAAATAATTGCACATATACCAAAATTCGAAGTGATTGAACTTAATCGAATTCAATCAATAATTAGTGATTGAACTCAATCACTGTGATTGAGTTCAATCATTAATTATTGATTGAGTTCGATTGAATTCAATCAATCAGAATTTTGGTATAAACGAATTTTTGATAAAAATATGCTATAATTATAATAGAGGATCCTAAAGTTGGTATACATAACAAAATTTCCTAATTAATAAACTGACGAGCATTATCCCAAAGTGATTAAAAGCTACAACGAAACTAATTGTATTAACAAATTCATTTAACAAAACTAATTGAGGCGTAGACATTTTGATGATTTTAGATGACTAACCAAATTTTTTGTTACCTACAGAATTACTTAAAAGAAAATGTTATTAGTAATATATTTATTTATTTATTTATTTATTTATTTGAGAAATTTGGTTTGTTTATTATACATGTTGAATCCCCAATTTGAAATACAAATATGAAATTAAGAGATTTGTTAGACCTAAAACTAAAATTAAGAGTATAAATATTTATTAAATGCTTAAAATTTTCCTTGAGAGCAATAGCAATAATTCGACAAATGTATTATTAACTATAATAAGGAGTTTCCAACTTTTTATGATGGAGAGAGTATAGATTTAAATAATCTCCTCTCCAAATTGTTGTTAAACTGAAAAACTATACCTTTAAAATTTAGAGAAAAATAAAATTCAAGCTATAAACTGTAATTCAATTTCAGAAGTTGACCAGTAACATGAATGCAATAGTCAATTACCCTACTTTCATATATTCATATCATCAAATATTTAGACTAGAAGTGATGCATTCATTAAGCCTATTGCTTGCTTGCTTGCTGACTATTAGTAAGGGATTTTCAATCTCAAAAATACATGTTGGCTAAGCCTATTACAACGCAACGATATCGATTACTAAAACGCGAATGTTCTTGAAAAATTAAACTACAAGAAGTGATAAATCCTTCTAAGGTGAAAAGGAAAAACATAATAATAATACAAAGAACTGTGAATCAAGCAGTCTAAAAATGATTTAAACAAACAGGGCAAGGTAATGATTTACACTGAGGACTTGGGAATCTTGTAATGTTTCTTAAGAAATTGGGAGGCTTCTGAATCACTCCTGTGACATAATATTCTCAGCAGAGTTTTGGAATCTGCTCCTGCTTTGTTTCTGCGGCTCTGAATGTTTCCTCCACTAGCAAATCTCAAATCCTCAATCAATTCTTTGGTCTGCAAAACAATGAGACTTCATTGTAAGAATGACATTCGTATGGGTAACATGGTAAAACAATTTCTTAATCGTGGATCTACCCAAAAAGCTTAGGCCTCATTCCATAACTATTTAGTTTTTGACCATCATGGAGAGGCTAGAGTGGTCAAAAAGGGCAGGTTGCTTAAGGTGATAGGTTCAATTCATGGTGGCCACTAACTTCGAAATTAATTTTCTACAAGTTTCCTTGACATCCAGATGTTGTAGGGTCAGACGGTACATCCTGAGACATAAGTTGATGTGTGTGCAAGTTGGCTCGGACAGTCACGGATATAAAAAAAAAACCATTTAGTTTTTTAGAATTATTAAACTTATAAATACAATTTTTTCCCGTATGGATCTCCTTGTTTGTTATCTACTTAGTAGATATGTTTTAAAAAAATCAAGCCATATATTGGAAACTAAAAAAGATATTGATTTTGTTTTTAAAATTTTGTCAAGAATTCAGATGTATTATGAAGAGGGACAAAAATTAGGAGAAAACAAGCTTAATTTTTCAAAAACCAAGAATCAAGTTAGACTTATTATTCAAATAGCATTTCTGATCCTTTCACCAAGGATCAATCCAGTTTCTCTTTGAATCAACAAGTTAAAAATAGAGGAAAGGATTAGAAGAAGTTTTAAGTTTCAACACGTAACTATCGCCTAATGGTCAAGGGGGCTTTGGGAACAAAAAGGGTTACCACCTACCTCTAAATTAATTTTCGACGATTTCTTTGACATCTAAATGTTGTAGGGTTAAACGGGTTGTTCCGTACAAATGATCGAGGTGTGCATAAGCTGACTCGATACTTAGATATGTAGATATGTAGCCATCATAAATTGAATTTACAACCTCTTAGATTCTCAAAGTCTTCTCGACTATTACTATTAGACGTTGCCGGCCAGCTTTTTAGCATTTAAGACTGTGGTTTCTCTAAGGAACCATCAACTACAAATGCAGATCACAGAAAGAAACTAACCTCATAACCATGCAACTTGATTACATCCCGTACATGTGCTACCAGATTTTCGACCACCCCTCGTGGAAGACCATCTCCTCCAGAAATGAAAAATTCCTAGTAATTGATAAGAAATCATATAAAAATCATTACGTTCAAACAAACAAGGCAACTCAGCATCCCTAAGAATTTCAAACATTTTAAAGTTCCATGATCCCAAAAATGAGCATTTATAAGCCCTGAAATGAAGAAAGAATCATAAATACCTTCAAAACCTCCAAATCTTCTTCTAATAGCTTTGCATCATTGGTACTAAAAAGTCGCGATGGGCCGCCATCCAGTATCACTCGAAGAAGGCCATCCTGAAAACTTAAACTCATAGAGTTAAGAACAAGAAAATAAGTGGTAATCCAGAAGCTTAAGTTGATGGATTGGGGTAAATTTAATTATATCAACCAACATTCCCCCTCACTTGTGGGCTTTGAAATTCGAGAAATACCCTACAAATGGACTTTTAATTTTAATTGGGATGAAATGACTCGGCGAGGGTTCGAACTCAGGACCTCTTGCTTTGATACCATGTTGAGTTATGTTAAATCACCAACAACCCAAAAGCATAAATTGATGGGTTGGGGTAAATTTAATTATATCAACCAACAAAAATGTTTGATTTATCCTTAAAATAACGAAATATATGCTTCCATATAACAAGGGAGAAGATATTTACCAGTGATGCTTGAAGGAGGCTGGTCACAATGCGATCTCTGAGTGGCTCAACAATAATATCACAGAGTTTACTTAGTTCCTGCACAATTGACCACAAATGTGAAAACAGAATCTGGGTTTCCAATCTATCTCCAGATCTAATACATCATACTGACATCCAATCGGAGGAAAAACTCATGATTTTATCATAACTATGAGCTTTTTTTTATTTTTCAGAATTCAAGGTAAAGCATACACTAGTGACCGAATTCTTGAAGATTGTATGAACAAATATTTCACCTTATGCTGACAAAACTACCGTTATACATGAAGATAGTAAGGAGACTCTTACCGTGTCAAGGGGATCAATAATGGCTTCCAACCTAGAATGAAAAACATTAGGTTTATAGAGACCATCAATGAATGGCTCCCTCAAATCCCAGAAGACAATTTTTGTTCCTGAAAATAGCGAACTTTGAGCTTTCCAGGGATAAAAGTTCTTGCAAATCGATAATGATAAACTCCGGAAAATCTTACCAGTAAACTCACAAATGCGGTCTGTAGCAATATTTATATCCTTTCGGCTTCCATCAAAGGATTCCTTTTTCTTGGTGCCACTTTTTGATTCTTCATCCATGGATTTTTCTACCCAGGAAAATCAACATTCATGAATTATTATGGTATGATAAGGCAGATTTATTATACAATGAGGTTCGGTAAAAGATAAGATTTGATAGTTTATAAACATCATGAGATTCATAAGTGACTCTGATATTGATGAAATACACAGCAAAGCTAGAATAAATATATACTCCCCTAATTCAAACTACATATTTCAAATTTTTAGAAGTAAATGAGAAGCCAAACGAGTGGATTATGAAGTCATAAATGGGGATTCCAATTTGTCTTTTCCATTATAAAGTTTACTTGGGTAATGGATTAAAAAAATGTAAATACATTGAGCAAAGTGGTCTGTATATTGCTTCCAGATTTATTTCACATAATTTCAACAAAGTTTTCATTCATGAATTAGATTCTTCATTTAGAGAATTAAACTATGGAGATCAAAACGAGATTTTGCAATTTGCATAAAATACTAGTTCTTAAAAAGTTTATCTGTCATCTCATTGATACAAAAGAATCTGATCTAAACATCACTAGCAAGTCATATCAGATTTCACGCAACTAGAAATGATGAAGATTTCTATGGCAAGAATTATTTTATCAATTTGGCAATTCACGAGATATTAAAATCCAACAGGTAAGGGGCCTCATTTTTCTTCTTCTCACAATGGATGCATTTTGCATACAGGGTTATTGGATCCGCTCAATATTTACTTTTGCCTACATATGTTTGATTGTTTTGGTTCAGTTTCTTCAAAAAAATTGGATGAGTTTTCAGTTTGCAGAACATTTACTGTGCGAGTTTATGAATTATTTGGATGTGAACTAGAAATGAGAAAGCCAATTGAAAGTGTTCAATTGCAGCTTCATTTTAATAGTTCTACGATGAGGAATCCTTTCAACCAGTTCATCCTCCTTCCATAACTAAATTATTTTTTCTTAGTAGCATTTCTGCCATCCCAAAGGAAAAATCACCACACATTTAGCAAAACAGAGGCAAACTTATAAGAGCCTAAGAAACAACACACACATATTTTAAAAAGAAATTAAATCAAAAGGTATAAGTCCTTACGATTTTTTTTGTTTGTCCAACGATCCCAGATGCTGTCCTCCAACTTGTTTAGCTGGCTAATTGCATACTGTGAATAGCCACGACAGTATTGTCATTATAACTTCTGACGAAAACGAATGATCAATAACCAGGAGCCTACGGCTAATTGTTTATTTGGCTTAAATGCAATAAAATAATAGAACTAAACAAACATGAAAAACAATTTACATGAATTAGTATGGCATAAAACCTTGAATAGCAGAAATGTTGTTTGTTCTTAGGAAAAATCAAAGGAAGCCCAAAAAAGGAAAAAGGATTGAAGATTGAAAACAAAAATCATATCCTTTTATTTTATTATCTATGGAGGGGGTCTTCCCTCCCATAACAAAAATCATATACTTGTTTGAATATATAGGCCTAATTAGTAGTTTCTTTAAATGGTTGACATATTCTCTGCCTAGAAAATCAGTCTGTACAGGGATTACAAAGTATTAAACACCCGTTCAATTTTTACACAGTATCAGATATTTCTATCCATAAATCCCAATCACAACCCTTACTCAAGAAGCTGCTGCCTCCATGTTTTTTTCTTTTGTCCAGAAACCTAATATTACTGTGGCTTTAGGTCTGAAGCCAATATGGCAAAGTCCACTTTTAAGGGTACTATTAGATAGTGTGGGGTTCCATCTCAAAACCAATTGGTGATGTGATACCATGTTCAATTATGTTAAATCACCAATCAACCCAAAAGCTTAATTGATGGGCTGGGGTAAATTTAGTTATATCAACTCAGACTCCCCCGGGCTTGGAAATTTGAGAAATGCCCTATAAGTAGTTGGGAGGAACACAACTCAACAGACTTGAACTCATGAGCTCTTGCTTTGATACCATATTAGATAGTCTGGTGTTCCATCCAGCTTACGCACACCTCGACTATTCTCACAAGATAACTTACAACATTTGATTGTCAAGGAAACTCATAGGAAATTAATTTCTAGCTAGGTAGTGACTATATATTTTACTCGTAACCTCTTTCTTCTCCAAGACTCGAGCTGTTTTCAATTAAGTTCACCCATGTTTAAAAGAAACTACCCCGTGCTAGCTTTCTCTCATTTGAAAAACTAATAGGCGGACCAACCAATTGACCTGAATTCTCCCTTGGGACTCTCCTTCAATTATTCTGGAAAATAATCTCCCCTCTCTTCCTTGAATCGGAAGTAAAGACAGACTCTTTACTCGAAATATTAAGATTTTCATAATGTAAAAAGTCTTGAGCCTATACGTCCCCCTAGCATTAGGGCCTAGAGTTTCCTTTTCGGGTGGCAATACGAGAATTAGCAAAAGGCAAAACTCAAGAAGTAGCTTAGAAATTGTACAGGTAGTAATGCAAGTTAAAAAATAAAACCAAATCAAATCCTATGGGATAAAGTTGAACCACAGGACCACATGAAAAATGTTTTACTAAGTGAACTGAACTCTGGAAGACAGATTCAATTGCGATCGTCTTAGGTTATAACCATCAAAGAATCTTTGCAAAAACATACAGCATAAAAATGAAACAAGTCTACAGGAAAATAAACTAGATATTTGTTTTGATCCATAAGCATGATAGACAGTATATAAGAACTGAAGCTCACATATAATGTATTCAACTGAACGCAAAGTGTTGGTGTAGTCGACACGTTAATTTCAGTAGATCTCCTTTCATCATGATCAGCCATCTTGGAGTCAAATATTTCCTTCTTCACAAAAGCTTTTATTCCAGCTTCCTTCTTGTATCGTGTGAGAATTGGAAGAGGCGGAATGAGATCTTCCTTGTTTGCTGCATGACAAAATTAGATAGACCCTAAGCTATTTGTTACTTCAAAGCAAAAACCATGAATTTAATTTTTAAAAATGGTGCAGAACTCCAATATAAGAATATGATGAGTATTGTGATAGGAAAAAGAAAACTTAAAGGAAAAGGAAAACATGCACATGAATGAGAGAGAAATTTGGAGAATTCATAATAGAACTTGCAATGTGGGACAAAATGAAGAAGGGAGGAGAAAAAACAATCACTAATAATGTGGATTTGTGTTTATATTAGAATTTTTGTCTTTTTTAGTTATTTTATTCTTTTGGGATTAGGTTAAATATTATTTTCTCCTTTTACGATTAGGTTAAATATTATATTTTCCTTTTATAATTAGGTTATTTCTTGTAGTTTTTTTAAACTCAATGTTGGGTTCATTGCATCATCATTGATGACGATAAGGATGACCGCCATGATGGTTGGGTAAGCAGCCTTCTTCATTGCTTTTTGGGATTTTGGCTTGAAAATTTAGGAGAATATTTAGAGATTTTGAAGCCTGTAGGAGAGGTTCAATCCCTTGTTTTAAGCATTCTTACTAATTTATTATTTTATCATCCATTATTTTTTATTAAAAACAATTAGAGTAACTTATTGTAACTTTTATTCTCGTTTTAGATCCCTGTCTGGGGCATTTCTTTTTCTAGGCCCCTTTTTGTACTCAGCGTTCATCCTAAAGCAAGCAGGTCTCTTATTGAAGAAGGAAAAAAAGGAATAAAAAATGAATGAGTAATTAAATCAAAGTCTGATTGCAACAGACACATACCCAAGTTCTCAATGACACGACTGGTATACGCCTGAAATGCATTGTCGATACCACGAAGCAAGCAATTAAGTTCAGTCAGCCTCATTGGGACTTGAAGAGCAAAAAATTGATCCACAGTCTGCATAAAATGGCCAAACATGAGTGCAAGCGTGCACATAATCAAAACCAACGCAACAAAAATTCAAGACATAAGCAGCAAATTTCTAAGAACTTCGATATAATGAAGATAAATAATAATCATCTCTCAACTATCCTTTAGAGAAACGATTGAAACGGGTTAATCATCAATCAACCCAAAAGTTTAAACTTAAGGGTTTGGGTAAATTTAATTATATCAATCAACACTCCTCTTACTTGTGGACTTGGAAATTTGAGAAATGGCCAACAACTACAAGTGGAATTCAACTTTAATTGGAGTGGAAAACAACTCAATAGAGACTTGAACTCAAGATCTTCTGCTCTGATATCATGTTGAATCATGTTAAATCACCAATCAACCCAAAAACTCAAATTGATGGGTTGAGAAAATTTTGATTATATCAACCAACATAAACTTGTTTGTTTTCAAAATGCATTAGTTTCTTCAAGGAACTTATCTTCAAAGATTCTTTGAAGTTTGATTTTCTAATCAAGGATCTCATATCTTATGTACTATTGGGACAGCGACACCCATTCAAGGAAGAAAAGAAGACTATGGCTTAATTTTGTTTACGATTTCTTTTGGAAATGGCAATTGGAGAGAAACAATAGGATATTCAAGCTATCACTCTTATCAAGTTTTATTGGAATCGACCACTTTTGTAGCACTATATTGGAGTCATTGTCTCCCCCTTTTGTAAGCTTGTAACTATGACCTCTTTGTTACACAATGCCTGCAGATTTGAGCAAGCACAGTAATGTAGGCCAGTGTTTATGCCTTCAGAACTAATCACAAGAATGTAATAAAAACAGCCAATACAGTGTTTCAGGTTAACATTCAGAACCAGGAAAAAATGTCATGAAGAAAGAGTAACAACCGTACCTCCTCAACTATCCTATAAACTTCAACAATTGAACTTCCATGACGTTGCTGAGGTGATATTGGACTCCATCGCTGTTAGTAAAGTAGAGTATGCAGCTTAAAGTTAATACATCAAAGAGTTCAATAGAAGCAGAGAAAAAAGAAAAAGAAAAAGAAGAAAAGCAAGTTGTTGGGCAAGTAGATAAAATAAACTAATCAAAATCACAGTTACAGACATCTTTGATTTTTTACCCTTGATTTCGATTATATTTTAAGCTGAAGTGGGAACTAACTTTACATGTCAACATTTTAGCATTCGGGGCAGCTTGCACACACCTCAACTATTTTTCCACGACAACCATACAAGCTTACTACATTTAATTGCAAAAGTAACTTGTAGAATATTAAATCATTACACACGTCACTAACAATAAACAAATTTTACGAATAAAGAAATCACACCTGTATGCCCTTATCGTCCTTCTTCATACATTAAAAATAAATAAAATCACCTTATGCACACCAAGAAAAACCGTAGGCACTATCCCCGCCGGTCGTATCAAAGGGTAGTTCTTTTTTTTTTTTTTGATATTTGTGACTGTCCAGACTAGCTTTCGCGCACTTCGACTAATGTTACGGACATATCGTCTGACCCTACAACATTTGAATGCCAAGAAAAACCGTAGGAAATTAATTCCTAGGTAGGTGGCCACCATGGATTGAATCCATCACCTTATACACATCAAGATCCTCTTTCATCAATTGAGCCACTCCAGAAGGTAGTTCTCAAACCCTAATTTTTGCATATCAATGAAAACACAAGTTTACTGAAATGAAAAGGAAAATATGTGCTTGCCTCTTGTTGAATAGCTCTTTCCACCCATCCTAAGATCCGTCCAAGTTGTGAGTTAACCCAACGCAGCACCACGGTTCCAGATATAGATTCAATCTAAAATAATTAAGAAATGTTAACGTGAAGAGAACAGAAGAATTCACGGGCGGAACTTGGAGATGTAAGCAATTTTAAAATTTTATACATAAAAAGTATATATATCCCTTGAATCCCCAACTAATTTTCAGTTAGTGTAAGAATTATTGATATCTAAATCTGGATAATTTCGAACCTCCAATCTAGTTGAGGTTATAAGCCTTTAACTAGTTAATTTTGCTTATACAACGTTATCCTACTCCTAATAGAAAATGAAGTACTACACTTGGACTTTCCTACTTTTAAACCAAGAATTCCCCATTTTATGATTAACAATTAACATTGACGAAATCTATCTATAATCTTTTCTCCTGAAGGATGGAAGAGAAGAGATTTTTCTAATAGAAACAAGGGGAAAACCTTAAGCAAGTTGCAACTATATGGTGTCTAACCTGGTATAGAGCAAGTCTTCTGAGGTGAATCTCAGCACCGTGCTCTTCACATGCAGATGTGATGAGGGTTAATATATACTCCTCAAGGCTATTGGCTGCCGGAAATACAGATACAACATCCTGGGTCAGATGTTCAACTCCCTCAAGGAAGGGTTTCTGCAAGGTTTCGAGGAACTTTAGATTTCAGAAGAATACCCCAATCATGGACTAAAAGGACAGGAATTATGAAATTAATTTGCATTACCAAAAATGGCCATAATCTTACCAGTTTGTGACCATACAGTTTATGGAGAAGTGATGCTGAAACAATGGTTGCTTGAGCGTCCCTTTGAGATAAGATTGGTATGAAAAGCGATGAGTCCCTCTTGAGAAGTTTTTTTGTTTCTTCAGCAAGCAAGGCTAGAAAATGTTCGTGGCTTGTCTCAGATTTATCAACAGAATGCAAAGCCTGCAGAATTAAACAATTAGTAGTAGCACAACAATATTATATAAAATTCATCAAAGGAGCCTTTCGGCCAGATACAAAACGGCTCCTAACCTTTGCAAGAGTGCTAACCTCTTCTACCAAACAATCTTAACAACAGAAAGCATATAAAATGCAACAGGGGCCTCCAGCCTTCAAAAGAGAAACGAACCCAAAAGAACGGTACACTAATGGATGACAAAAGCTAATTACAAGAAGTAAAAGCATTTCCTTGCTGCCCCTTTGGCGTACAACTTAGTGATAGGGGGCCTTACAGAATTTGTTGACGGTTGGGGAGGATTATTTATATCTGACTAGTGCAAATAACTCCCTGCATAGCATTCCTTTCCTGTAACCAGTTTTTTTTTTCCCTTCTAGAACATTTTTCTAGTGTGTTCCTTTCACTTCTTATCCCAGAGTCTAAACTTTATTTTAGGGTAGAAACAACAAAAAGAAAACCCGTTACGCACCAAATTGAAGTCTAGGGACAATGATACAAGTTAATTCTTAGTTATCATTCTTACACTTTTTATAAAAAAAAATGTTCACGAGCAAGGATTTAACAAGATTATCCCACAATCTCTGTAGCATACTTCCCATCCATCAAGCATCGGCCACAAAATATAGCACAAATAATACAATCACTTACCCTGGAAAAGGCATTTTTAAGGGATGATAATATGTAGAATTCAATCTGCTCTTTATCTGTTCTAGACATTGATTCTGCTGCCTGAAATACACATAAGCAATAAATTTTTAGTACTTTATACATAATTTTTTTATAAAACCAAACATTTTCATTGATAATATGAAAAATATACAATAACCCTATAGAGACGAGCGAAAAGAAAGAGAGAAGAGAACAAGTGCGTAATGACAAAAACATTAAAAAAAAAAAAAAAAAAAAAAAAAAAAAAAAAAAAAAAAAAAAACATAAACCAATCCTAAACATAAGGGAAGGAAAATCGAAAACAAAAAAAAAACAGAAAGAAGAAAGAGTTAATGGGAAAATAAATTCAGTGAATAAATGTTGTTGGCAAAGGCATATTATTAACACCCTAAAATTTTCAAATCCATAAACTCCATATTTTTTCATGTGGGATTATAGTCGGGCATACTTATTCTAGAAGGGTAAAAAAGGATTTGTGCGGTTAAGAATCAGTTTTTTAAATAAAAAATAGTCCTGTGAGTGCTAGGAGTCCATTTTCGGAAAGTTTCCGTGGAGAGAAGTACATCTCAAAGACAACTAATTCTTCCGTGTTCAAGAGCTTATATTAGAGAACAGTACCTACATAAAAATTATATACTACAGTTTTCTAGCCTGAGTGAGAGAAGAGCCCATCACTAACAAAGTTATGTGGAACATCCATGTCCTTCTAATAAAAACATTGACATACAGTTTCAGATTCTTCCAAAAGCAGCCTCCTGGAAAGCATTGCAACAGTGAGAATATTCCCCATCTTCCTAGGATCCTGCAACAGTGACAAAGTTAAAACCCACAGCCCCAGTCCAAATTTTGAAGTCAGGAAATGGTTTACTGGACCTCAGAAAAGTTCAGATGGTAGTCTCCCAGCAGCCTATCAGCCCAACTTTGTATTGGAACAATAAAGGATTTTAAGAAAGAGAAGTTTTGAAAGCTCCCTTCCTCTTCAAGTTCTGAATGCAGACTTTTTAAGTGTATCCTCTCCTGCGGACCCCTCTGTTCCTTCAATGGTATTTTCTTCAACTGCTCAATTGCATGTTGCAGCATTCCTTGCTCCGATGTAATAACAAACTGTAATAGAAGATAAAATAATGTTGGTAATGAAGATAATATTGTTCATAATGAATTGAGTATATGAACATTACATTTATACCGTGGTCCGTGAGTATTTAAACCGACTACCCTAAAAATAGAACTGTTTACATTGAGTTAGAAGAAATAGAGAGAAGTACCCGAAAAGTATGTAACTTAGCAACATGTGCAAATGTTTTTTTGATACTCAATCTCAAAGGCTTGGATGAAATCATGAGGATTGTCATTTTTTTAAGGACTACTACATTGGCTGAAAACTTATTCAGGATCATTTTATGAAATTTTTTGAATAAATGACTCGTTTCAAACTTATCGTTCATAAGAAATGTGCAACTCGGTCAAGTATGGACATCAACAAATAAGAAAAACTAGTGTGCTCCTTCGACATTGTTAACTCTCGATCTCGAAGATATCCAAATGTCTCCATGAATAAGTGAGAAAGATTGGGAAAGTAAAGGAGGTGAGGTAAATATGAAGTACAAGTATGACGCCATCAGCAATACAGGTATCAAGAAAATCTCTTTGTATTTATTGCTGATAGCAGTCCTACCAAAGTTATCGGTTTTGAAAGTTATTTGCTTTCCTCCCCAAGCCTGTCCGAATAGCAAAGCACAAGAGGAGTCCCTATATTATATTTCATCATGTGGCTTTCAGATTTTTTATCTTTTCTATACTGCAGTTTTAAAAAGAATTCCTATGCTAAAAATTTGGGCTTGTCTGTTCCATTTTATAGAGACATCAATTTTCTGCTTCGTGAGATATTGTCCGGTTTGAATATAACTCTCTGTTTCTTATAAAAAAAAAATTAATAAATAGAGACAAAAAGGTAACCAGACACGTAGTTCAGATGAAAAACAAAAGTTCTTAGGATAAGTGGATAACTGCAGCTGGAGATTTTTAAAATGTGCTTTGGATTGAGGAAAGAATTACATTTTTTGAGAATCAGAGTAGAGACTTTTGTTCATTTTGGAGAATGCACAATACATGGCTACATCTTGGATGGCATTGCTGGCTGAGTTCTCTGTTTTTCTCATTAATCTTGGATGTGGCTCTTTTTGTATTCCCATCATTTAGGTTATAGTATTGAGTGGGCACGAAAAAGATCACAGCAAGATACATGCTCATTTTTGCAATGGGAATGTCAAGTTCGCTAATTTTTCCACCTTAGTTCCGAGAGCAGCTGAGATTCTTTTTTGTCGTGTCTGATTCTTTTTTAGTTAAATAAGATATCAGAACCTTGTATATATCAGCATGTTTTTAAATTGGTGTAGTGATATATTTCATATGTTAAATTTAAGGGGATTTTGAATGTATAAAATTAAAGGTCGGTTCTACAGTGTTAAATAAATGTATAACAAAATATTTCATGTATAACAAAATAAATGTATAAAATTTAAGGGAATTTTGCATGTATAACAAAAAATGGCAAAATATTTTCATGTATAGCATAAAATTAAAACTAATTCATTTGTAGCAGAAAAATTCAAATTGAGTTTTATCATTGGTTGAGTTCTATTAGTGATAGAATTCAATCAATGGTAGATTCGATCTATCACTAGTTGAATTCTACCACTGATAGAAAATTATGTTCTATCACTGGTTGAATTCTATCAGTGATAGAAAATTATGTGTCATACATGAATTACTTTAAAAATTGTGCTACAAATATAATATAAGATGTAGAATGTGCTGTTGAGGGTAAATTCCCTAAATTTAATCATCTGAGAAACACAAATATGTGGAAACTTGATAGTAAAGAACGATGAACTAACCAAAAACTAATGGATTAAACTTTCCATACGTCAATTTAGTGCCTGTCATACCTGACGAAACAATACCCAAGTAAAGCAGGTATAATGGATGGTCTCTGTGATTCCTAGAACTCGCCAGGTTGACTTCAGAAGTTCGAGGATTTCTTCTACCTCCTGAAAATATTGATGAGTTAGAATCATCAAGAAGAATGCCAGGGTAAAGTATCTGATTTTCTTTTCAATTATAAATGTAAATTAGCACGAAATGTTTTTTTTTCTTTGAACAAGATACAAACTTGTTGAAATAATGAAAAGGTGCAAAAATGTTAAAAGAAAACGAATTCCAAAACAGAGTAAAAGAAAACTACAAAAGTAAACTTAAACAAGAACAAAAGGTTAGGATAGCATCTTTTCTGTTTCATTACTTCTTTCTCTCTTTTTTCCTTTTTTATGAAAATCTAAATTTTCCTGATTTCACCAAAAAAAAATAGAAGAATACAAATGGGCTTACTAAAATAGCGCATTTCTAAGCTACTAGGTAAAGTGGAATGATAAGTCACAAAAAGAAGACGAGAAAAAACAATATTTTTTTAACTTTTGGTAATTTGAAGATTATTGGTGTTGTTGCCTTGTCATACAAGAATAGTGAATGCTGTATTTAACAAGGAAAAACAAAGCACTAACCTCCGTCAACTTTCCCTCATCTAACATATCAAATACACTAAGAAGAAGTTTCTCATAAAGCCTGACATTGAGATGATAACCATCAGCCCAGTGACAGACTTCACCAGTTAAGTCACCTCGAGCAGGCCTCTCAGCAAGTGAAATGGAAATTTCTCGAAGCGATCTCAAGCAATCTATTCGTTGAAGTTCCCCTGTGGAAGGTGGGAGGGACTGAAAATTCCAAAATGTCAGCTACAAATGTGAGCATGTACATGTATGAAAAGGGCACAACAACAAAAATTTTCCCATGATAACTATACTTTCATTTTCTTTTTTTTTCCTTTTTTTTTGGTAGGAAACAAGAACTTTTCAGTGATGTATTTGTATGAAAGAGATACAAAAGGAAGAGGTGTTCACAAGAAACAATGCCAAGTAGAAAATAAATAGCTAAGAAACTATACTTTCATTTTCATAAAGAGATAATAAGAATGATAGAAAACTGTAGAATTATTTTATTTATTTGGATTTTCTTCTTTGTTTAGAAAGGATTTTATTCGGATTTTGTTCTAGGTTTATTCTCCTCTATTTGTGACATCTCTTTGTAATATAAATATGGTTGTATTGTTGAACTTAAACAAGAGAGGGAAAAAAAATCCTCAAAACCCACATGGTATTAGAGCGGTACGTCAAAATAACATCCTAACCGTCCAATTTTTTCCTCCCTGTTCGCGCAAGGTGATTTTGAGATTTTTCCTTCTCTTTGTTGGTGCAAGGTGTTTGGTTCACGTCGTGTTCACTGTTCGCGCAAGACATCAGGTTTGACTTTAATGATCATCAGATTCAGTCTTCTTTGATCGTGTAAGGGTCTGAAACCTCCGACGACAAATCTCTGTCGAAGTTCCTCTTGAAAAAGGGGGGGAAGGGAGAAAAAAAACTCCAAAGACGAACAATCTTTCTCTCGGGCGTTTATCTTCCACAATTTTTTCTCACAAACTTGTGAATCACGAAATCACGACCGCTCCTTCAACTAGTTTATGCCTCCTCACAACATCTTTGATTTCCTTTCTTCCATAATCCGTATTGGTGGGTGGGCTGCCCTTCTAAAGACAAAGAAGACAATTTGATTGGCAACTGCTCGAGCTTTGTTATGTAATCTTTTGTGGGAGCAGAATGGAAGAAACTTCAAGGTCATATATTTGAATTAATTACTTGATGAAAATGGTATATTGTAATGTTTGTTTGTAGTGCAAAGATACTTATCCTTTTAAGTCTTTTCACTTTATCCAATTTGAGATATTTCTTGTAATCACCCATAGGTGGTTAGGATTATTCTCCTTTATTTCATTCATCAATGAAATTTTATCTTAATCCGGAAAAGAAAGGAAAAAAAAAGAAGTTTACGCAGAACTCTCATTCCTGTGAAGAATTTGGGTGTCCAGAAAAAAAATATCTATAACTATCCATTGGTTTAACCCTTGAAGTCTCTTTTTTTAGTTTAAGTCCCTCTTTTGCCTCTCATTTCATAAGGTCTTTGCTCTTGCATTTTCCTTTCTTTTAATGAAAAAATGTTTTTCAATCAGAGAAAGGAAAAAACTTCAGAGAAAAAAATTAACATAAAAGTGGAGTAATTAGTCAAGTTCAAATAAAATAAAACTAACAAAAAAACAAACACACCTCAGATTCCTCAATCTTTGACAACAGAATTCTCAACTCACTTGCCTTGCGCCCTGATTCCCCAAATCCCACAACAGGGTGATTAATAAGCCCCTCCTCCAATATGTTCAACTGTGCGCATACAAAAGATCACTGTCAGCAGAAAACTTTGAGCACATAACAAGTCAAATCAAAGGTTTATCATAAAATTAAGAGAGAGAGAGAACAAGAGAAAGAAGAAACTTACCTGCCTTTTTTGCCAGCGTAAAAATGCTTTTCTATCAGAAAATTCTGTTTTTGAGACACAAGACAACAATTCCAGAGGAACTAAGAGTGTATCCATTCTTTTTCCTACTTTTCCTGAAAGGGCATTTAGAAGGCCTTTCCGTGTTCTCACATCCATTGACTCAGATATCTGCAAATATATTAGAACTAAAATTTAGCAGCAGAAATTAAGTATAAGGCTCTCCCCCAATCAGAAACAAACAAAATTATTTTTGAAAAAATAGAAGCATGGTAGGAATAATAAGCAATAAGATAATGTAGCTCCTTAAAATGAAAGTAGTAGTACGATATGTAAACACATCAGCCCCACAACACATATAAACAAAGAAAACTTGAAACCAATACTAATATTCATACTCCAAAGAAGAAAAAAGATCGACTCTACCCCAAGCATTCTCAATGTATTTTTTTCTTCAGATATCTGAAATTTTATTTGGGATAAGAGTGAGAAGAAAAGCAGGGGCAATGACTCATGAGGCCTGAAAGAATTTTTTTCCAATTAGTACAGAAAATCTTCGTAATTAGAAAAAGGATTTAGCAAAGAACCATATAGAGCCAGCCAACAAAATGAATTATATCCCAATATTCTTCAACCTCTCTAGACGTAGACATATCAGTGAATAGTACTCTTTTAGTATTTTTTTTATTCTCCCTTGCGGGGCTGTTCTCTACCTTTGATATTGTGTATTTTCATACATTAATGAAAATTGCTATATACATTTAAAATCAGTGAAAATGTGCCACATCTTTCAAATCAAACCTCTCAAAAAGCTGGTAAGACGCCATTTCCCAAATGATTATAAACGCTAACTTGATATGGTACCACTTATTCTGGTTGTAATGGTCATATTGCTTTAATACCATGATAAGTCCTCAATAAGAATGGTATTATTTCTAAGACTCAGAATGATAACATTGAGGAGTTTGAATCTATTTATAAGTATAGATCCTAAACTGAAAATGATAACTATTAAATAACTAAGAACAACCCATGAAACTAACATATTCTAAATACACTTGGTTTACTAAAAAGTGCATGTGCAAACCAGCTTGCTCATTGTATCCCAACATTCCATTTGAAAGGCACCACAAACTGAATCAGATTCCTAAATAGATCATATAGAACACATGTTCTGTTTCATTTCCATGGAGACTAAATTCCATAAATAATATCAAGGATTCAAGAGCATTAGAATCCACAATGCAAGTAATAATTTTAAATCGTGTTTAAAAGTTTTTATGGTGTCAAGATAAACATTGAATAACATAACTACCTCCATCTGTACTCGCATGGTTTCTAACAACCCAACTAACCCGGATGCACGTTGGGGTTCAACAACAATTCCACTTTTACTACTACGTCCAAGCTTCCTCATCAACTTAGACCTTTTATCTTTCTTCTTCTCTATTGATGGTACAATAAGACCCCTATTTAAATAGTGAAGACAGATTTAAGAAATTGTGAAATAAGAAAACTTAATATGAAGATGAACACTAAATGCTGTCAAGGATTGGGAATAAATAATTCACAAAATTAAAAGACTAAACCTGTTTTTTTCCTTACCTTTTAGCATTAATAATTTCGGCTGTATTAAGTTTACAGTTTACTAATTAGTAATTAGTTGGGTGATTTATTGTTTTTTAGTAACTCCGTTAGCTGATTAATTAGCTGAAAACCTCCATTGTGCTTTGTTGTTGAGTCATATTCTTTTTTCATTAATGAATAAAAAAAATTTGAAGAGACTTCCTTGAGAAGTAATCTTGGGCTACATCTTCTGAAATCAAACCATGTTTTTATTTCTCTAGGCAAATGGCTCCCACAACAGAAAATCCGGAAAGCCCAACTGATAAAGACCCCATTAAGGAGGATAGTGATACTGTTTCCGAATATTGAACATCATGCAACAATCTTAAAGGCCTGCCTAAAAGATTAACAACAGTTTTATGTCGTACAATAGGAAGCACTAACACTATCTTAATCTTTTCATGAGAAAAAAGCAACACTTTCAATTGTTTCTTTTCTTTCCACATCACAAGAATTGGAGCTTCTATTTTCTTTTTTATGATTCCTTGATTGACCCACCAGATCTTGAACTTGAGAACAAGTTCTTTTGAAAGGAATAATTGATGTAGAGTTAAATAATTCTTTTTTCTTGCATTTTACTTTTCTTAGTTGCTGAAGTTGTCATACTATTTTACAAATTTTTAAGCAGTCGAGTGGTTTATCGCTTGAGTAGTTACCTAAGAGGTTTTTTTTTTAATAAAAAATCAGAGTTGTCAATAATGATCTTGAGAATTATTCCTGAAATGTGTCAAATAAAAAACAAGATAAGATGGTATACCCGGAGGCCCCAGCACAAGCCAAAAGAACCTCATATGCTGTTTCTCGAAGGTCATCATCGGTGATTCCTGTAACAAATGAAGAAAAAGTAAAAAATACACACTCCAGTTTCTACTTCGAATTAATAATCTCAAATAAGTTTGTGTTCTCTAGACAGAAAATTAAATGTGTTCTCTAGACAGAAAATTAAATGCAGATGGAAAAATAGACAAACAATTTGAAAGATGGAACCACAAAATTTCTATCCTTCAACCTAAATGAGGATGGCGGGAGGTGATCAATGTCGTCACATTATATACCCTAGAAAGTAAGAAATGTTTGGGGTATATTGGAAAAGGCATGCTAAAAAGCAGCTATGCATGCCCACTGCTTTCTTCAGATCTACACTACACTCAACTCCAGCAATTTCAACACAAATAAACAATCCATTAGCCACAAAATTTATTACCACCTGTTGCAAAAGAAGGCAGCTTGAGAGCAAGATCTGCTGCGTCGTTTGGGTTTCTTCTTGACATCCTCACACTATTAAACTCAGCTTCTTCGTCATCCTCAAAATCTTCGATGTCATCCACAGTCAATTCTCGAGTTTGAGAGGACTCAAAAGACTCAGATCTAGATACATTTGTTTCAGCTAGCAATGGCGTGGGAATAGGTTGTGGTGCAATTACTGCCGGAGGTGTATAAGCAGGAGGAGGTGTAAAAGCAGGAACGGGCGGTGGTGCTCTTTTTGGAGGTGACCCTGATGAATCTAAATCCGTAACCAAGAAAAAATCATCGCCAGAACCTGAATTGTTCTGGAATGTCAAGATAACATCTAGATTAGCAACAATTTGTAATACAAATCATATATCAAATACAACGGATGAATCACGGAGAAAATTACATTCACAAAATCTATAGCATGTGAAAGAAATAAATTATTTTTTTATATAAAAAAAAAAAAAAACAAGAGCAAGAAGAGAGTGGGGACGGCATGTAAACCATACTCACCATCTGAGGAAACCCCGTAAGGTCATGATAATCTCTAATGGCTTCAGATAGTTCAAGCATTGCACCTGTTTCCATATTTGATAGCATAAGAATATTTTTCTAAATAACTGAAACTTAAAAATGAGTATGGACATGTAGAAGCACCTTTTTTAGCACAATTAAGAACATAGTCCACACTAATTTGGTCTAGATCCACATCATCAAGGGTAACTGCACCAGGAGGCATTACAACTTTCTTTACCAAGCTACCAGACAGTACAAAATCAAGAAGTATCTGTCGGTCCCGCCTGTAGCGTTGTAAAAGCTCGATAGCATTTTCCCTGTATCATGGAAGGAATACTACATCGTTCAGCCCAAAACAAACGAAACGGAACTCTGAACAGACAAACACTTGTAACACTAAAATGAAGACAATAGTCATTAGATATTCGAGATAACACTTACTCTTCCATGGTGAAGCTGAATGATGACACTGATAGAGAAATCCCTCAATTTCAGACAATGAGCAGCATCCAGTCCATCCCTGAGAGCTAAAAATCGTTCATATAGCAAAACCACAAATGCATATACTATTATACGTCAAATCAACCGCCAGCCGGAAATCGATTTCATCGACCAGAGCACTACAAATGCATGTTAGAAACAATAATAACTTCAAGATCAACGAATATTCCTACGCATTCAATCTGAAGTAAAATAGGCAATCCTGGATTTCCCGAGTTCACAAACATGGAATCTAAACCCTACCTACCTCAATTCCTCCCAGACTCAGCTGCTTCGATGCTGACTGCTACAAGATCACCAGATTCCAATGGATCCTGCAAATTGAAGAAGCTTTCGGCAATCAAACACTCCGTCAATTCACTTCGCATCGATTCTGCAACCGTGCAGAAGTAGCAACTCCGTTTAGCGAAGAAAACTGAGATAGATTCCATTGGAAGCTTGAGAGAGAGTAGAAAGAGAGAAAGTTCCATTGATACCTTCGGCTATGCAGTTGCTTGGTCGGAGAACGCGAGTGGCGAAGCAATGGCGGTGATTGAAGTGTGAAATGGAGTTGCAGCAATGGAAGCTTGGATTGAGAAATTTGGCGCCTGGGCTAAGAAATCGGAGATGGATCTAATCCTCTGAATTTATGAATGTTTAATATACAAAAATGTGAATACCAATCGTGTTGATCGGATGCTAAATTAATCACCTACCAATCTACTAATTACTAATTAGTCTTTGGCTGGATTTTTCTTTTTTCTGTATTTTTTTCTATACAATTCTTTTTTTGTGTATTTGTTTCAAAATAATAATGATAATAATAAAATAATAATTATAATTTGAAGAGCTTAATTACTTTGAAATTTTAATGTCAAGAGTAAGATTTTTTTTTCCTTTTTTTTAAGCAAAAGAGTAAGAATTTTATTAGTATCATGTATTGTTGGAGATGTCTATTTTTAACAAAAATATATATATATATATATATATATATATATATATATATATAATAAAATAATGGTCCCTAGATAACCATTTTGTTTTTAATTTTTTATTTTTAAAATATAAGTCTACAATAACTTTCATACTATAACTAAATCTTACCGCTATTTTTATAAACAAATCAAAATTTATAAACAAAAAAAAGAGTAGCTTTAAAATTTTGTTTTTGTGTTTTGAAATTTGATTAGTATTCACCTGTTTTTTTTAGGAAAGATGGGTACATTGTAAAAAAGATGGAACACATTGTAAAAATAAGCTTAAATTTCAAAAAACATGAACAAAAAATCAAATGGTTATCAAATTTGGCCCAAATGTTTATCAAAAAGGGTCTAAGTAATGTCTAAATTTTTTTTTTCTTCTTCTTATGAATTCAACAACAATAATAATTGAGGTGGAAATTCGAATTCATGACATCCGATCATGGACTTATAACACCGGTTGAACTGTTGCTCGAGTATTTTCAAATCGAGATAGGATTGAGATAAGTGTGAAACAAATAGAAATTTAAAAAACAGAAATCCTCAAACAAAATCATTATCCGACCTTAGGGCATGTTTGTGGAGAGGAGAAACGGTGGAGTTGGCTTGGCTTCTATTCTATGTTTGCCCCATGGGCTTCCATAAGTCCACCTAACTCCACGCCTGGACCACGTTTTATTTAAATATTAAAATATTAAAAAACTACTCAATATCTATTTTTTTTATCTAAATAAAAACTTCAACAATTCTCTTTCCATCGCATCAAACATAATTTTATTATTTAAAAACTATTAAATATCTAATTTTTTATTTAAATAAAAATTTCAATCATTCTCTTTTCATCACATCAAACATAATTTTATTATCGCCTCTCTTTTCTTTCCTCTCCAAATATAAATATGCCCTTAGTGTTTTGAAGTATACTTATTAACACGTTATTTACCATTTCTGGCACTGGCCAGGTTGCAGAAAATAGGTCAGTTTCAATGATGATAAATAGAAATTGTTAATTCAAAGGATATCAAGAATGCAAATGAAAACTACTTTGATTCATATAGCTCGTTCGGCATACACCGAGACATGTTAAGCGACAAGGTGATATATTACCTCAGTCAACTTTTTTTGTCCATGAGTGTCCACGCCAGCTTATGCTCACCTGGGTTATCCTCACGATCACGGGGTATATTGTCGTGAAGAAAACACTTACAAAACTATTTAATAGGTAGGTGGCGATCATTAATTTATGACCTCTTAGATGAGCCCCAAGAGTCCCTTTGACCACTAAGCCAACCCACGATATTCAACGGATTTATAATGGAGGGGGGATATTCCGTTTTTGAAGTAATATATATCACCAACATTACTTTTTTTATGCAGGTGCGAATGGAAGCTTATATGCAAGCTATTTTGGAAAACCCATCTCTCTTCCACAATGCAGCTGTAATGGATGTAGGCTGTGGAACAGGCATACTTAGGTGAGCTACAAAATACATCGGTGCAATTGGCTGCAATTTTTCATTTGGCCTTTCGCAATTACTGTTCATTGCTAGAATATTTCAGCATTAACATTCCGACCTTGTCGTGTTTTCGTTCGAGTTTTGTCGACGTTGACAAGCGATACACTCCTCAGTATTCATCTAGTTACAAGGTTTATGTAATCTTCATTTCTTCCTTTTTCCCTTTTCCAGTCTATTTGCTGCAAAATTGAGTTTTATTGCAAAGTCTCATGTTATCTCCTGGATCCACGCATTGGGACGTGCGTGGGTACCCTTGGATATATGGGAGAGAAGCTCCAATTCCCGGTCATTAAAAAAGAATTCAGGAACAATATTTCTAAAAAAGCCAGACTATTTTGTTACTTGATATCTATGAGTGTGTAGCCTAGTTTATGCGCACCTCGAGCATTTTCATGAGTCTTTATTACTCTTCAATGATACTTTCCCTCAATAGATAAAAATTAGACCGACTCAATGATATTTGTATGTGTAGTGTGACTGTGAACATTATCTCACACGTGGTTGGTTTTTCTTTGGTTAAATGTTCTTGAGTTTTAATGAAGTCATTGCCTTCATTTGTTTTGTGTACAGACTTTTGATCTAGCTACTATGCATCCTGATGAAGTAGACTTTACTGCAAGTACTGAATTGCTATAACCTTTTGACAATCGGCCACCAACAAATTGGCATCAGTAGGGACGGACGCCGCCCCTGCTGTGAAGATTCATTTGCGCCATAGCATTGTCCGTGCACCCCGAGCGTCGAGGCATTGACATATCACTGGAGGGTACTGGGATTGCTGGTGATGGTAGGAACCGCAACTGGCATATACAGCTTTACACACTAAGATAAGAGTACCCCAATTCCATGTATTATTTGATAGTAGCAAAAGAGATTCATTCATGGAGTTGACCAATTTTGACTCATAATTCTTGATACGTAAGTTATAGGCATAGAGAAGGAATGTAAACGAGTTAATCATGGTTATTGAGGCCACTAGTTTTGTTTTGATTATTGTATTATAATGCTGTATTTTCACAACATGATAGTAGCTATGGGTTGCGCAATATCGGGGTTCACTTCGGACTATTTAATGTGGTTTTTGAGCTGCCTGAATTAGTGAAGGAGAAAATTTAAATGAGTTTTCTAAAAAAAAATAATGTTGATTTAAGGACTCAGATAGATTTGACAGCTTTAAGTAATGTTAATTTAAAAAAGCAATTGATAAGATTGAGATTCAGCTTAAATTTCTTGAGGTTCCAAAATTTAGAAAAAGGAAGAGGTTAGTTAGGAAGGGTCTAGCCATGACATTGGACCTTCATGAGACGGTTATAAGTAAAAAAGAAAGCACGTTCATGCTCAAACATTTTCTGGTTGAAGTTGATAGGATAAGAAAAAATTAAAAAAAAAAAAACAAAAAACAAAAAACAAAAAATATTTTTTTAGAAGATCCATTTGAGCCCTCGGAGAGGGGTGCCAACATCATCAAGAGGTTTGAGCTACTTTCAAGGGGTCTCTTGGAATTTGGGTGTCATCTGAGAGATTTTATCTCTTTTTATTGGAGAGAGTGTTGTGATGACCATTGTTTAGGTTTTCGGTTTTTTAGTCTTTTAACTTTATTTCGGTTTTTGTTTGGATTATTAAGTAGGTTGATGTTGGGTTGGTGTTGTTGTTGGCTCGATCAGAAAATGAGTTGGTGGACAAAGGAATTTCTTATAAGAGATTTTACAAGTTTTTCTCGTGAAAAAGATCTAGCTCTTCATTAAACATGTTCCTTCTAGCTACCTTGATGGGATCATATTCCTCAATGAAGCATATATTTGACAAATTATTCCACAAGATTTTTCAAAATTGAATAAAAGTGTTGAAGATGACTATTAAATCTGTTTTCTAACTTCCAGTTCAAATTCAACTACATTCACGCACTTAAAAAAAAAATCATCCTCCAACTTATAGCCATGGAGCAACACAATAAAACACTACAGATTTGATTAAATTATTTAATTTTCACATCAAATTCTCAATTTCATCGACATAAATCTTAGCCTTCAAGTTATATTTAAAAAGAAAAGAAAAAAACAAGGCATCGAATTCAAAGCAATGAAATTTATCTCACTCACTAATTATAACAAAAAAAAACATATTTGTAATTCTCAAATGTACAGGTTAGTTATTTAGCTCAATGTTTCTTAGCAAAAATATGAACAAAGTAAAAAATTGCATCACTTGGGTCAGGAATATTCAGTTATTTAGCCCAATTCAATAGAATTCAAATTTCAGGGCAAACATTGATATTTCCCAACATGTTGCCTGTAAAAATGGAAGTTATCCCAATTCACATAAAAAAAAAAACGAATTCGCCAATAAGAGCTAATAATCAATAGATTATAGGTTAAGTTATTAAAAAAAAAAACTATTTCATGTTAAAATGCGAAATAAGGTTTTTATTAATACACGCTGTTATGTCGAGTGAAATGGCTTATTAGCAAAAACAAAGGCCTGGCAATTGCTAGTCCGAATCTGATCACGATGGGTTAGAAGAGAATGCAATGCATTGTAAATTCAAGATGGATACTTTGAAGACCCTAAACCTATACAAATGAGGCTGCTCCTTGACCAATTGATTAGAGGTTCGATTTTTCACCACACATGTTAGAAGTTAAACAGTTGTTTTTGGACTATGGACAAATGACCTTTCTTTCAGGTGCTTGCATCAAATTTTCTTTAAAAAATCAAAATCATGTTGATCAAAAGGGTTGGTGGCATATTGGCTTGGTTGTTTGGTGATAATCCAGTATAACTCTACGGTCACGAATTCGGTCCTAAAATTAAGTATTTGGTTCTATCTTATTTGAGAGTAGTGAGGGTTTGTAGTCCCCTTCCCCAATTTCTAACACATTCGCCCATAGCTCACCTAGATCATTGGCACATTTGCATGTAAATCGAAATTGATTATCACAGCAGCAATGAATGGGATGGAATAACTGAAATGGAACACAGCTGAAATTGAACTAAACTGATAAATTATATAATAGGCAACTACAAATTTCAGATGGGTTCCTAAATTAAGGGGAGTGGTGGTGGTGGCTATTCTACACAATAACTCACCGCTATATACAATACCCCCGTGGTAATACAACTTAACTTAGCAAGAGAGGAGAGAGAATATATATATATATCAATAGATATAGATATATGTACCTGCTGGTTTGGAAATTTGTAAATTAAGAATCAGGTTGCTCTGATTTAATAGGTGCACCTGAAGATGATCCACAACTTCCATTTTGTGGGTAAAGGCTGTTAGCCACCAGAGAATCACTCACCAAACCAACGTCCGCATCGTCAAAATTTAATGTTCCTCGGAGTTTCCGTGTTCTACGGGAATAAATTAACCAAATTAGCATATTAATGATAATCACCAAAAACTAAACAAATAAGTTCACATGTGAATAAATGAGGTGTTTCGATGAGGTTTAAGATGAAGAGTTAGTTTGAAGAGTTATTTTGAATAGATAGAAAATTGAAGATTTGTAATAGTTCTCTAGATTTTTATGGAGTTGTAGCCAAAAACTCTTTTGGATGTTTTTTTTTGTATAGCTTGTTTGGATGTGGATTATAAATGGAGAATTATTTGAAGTAGTTAAAAATAATGATTAGAAATGAGTGGTTAAAATTGAGTTATTTTGAGGAGTTAGAAATAAATGATTAGAAATAAAGAGTTATTTTGAGTATTTAGAAATGAATATTTGAAAATGATTAATTCTGCATAGTTATAAATAAGGAGTTATTTTGAGTAGTTAGAAATAAGGAGTTGTTTAGAGTGGCTCCAATAACTCTAGTTTGGATGTGATTATTTAGGAGTAATTAGTAAATGTTCAATGTAAATCCTCTTCAAATTGGCAAACAAACATCCGAAGTTACAAGTTCGAAATCTCCCCTCCAAATGTTATTGAATTACAAAAAAAGTTAGACGTGTTCGAATTGAAGCATACCCATTCAAGCGGTTGTTTATGGCGGTAAGGTCTTTTGAAGGGCTTTGAAACGCATGAGTGCTCTCTCCAACGCAAGCGTAGTAGCTTTTAGAACTATGTGAAACCAACGCATCCATCTGTACACAATTTTTAAAAGTTGGGGAAAATATTACATATATAATTCTTGCTAACATGTATGTATATATATATATAGCTCAATTCGCTAAAACATATGTTCTCAATTAGGAGGTCAGAAATTCAACCTTGGTTTAACTCTATTACAGATATGGTGCAACTACTTAAGACAACTTCTAATTGATCACTAATCGTCATGTGATGTGGACTACAGAAAAAGACTCTCAAGATCAATTAAATTCCAATCAAAGATCTCATAAAACTACATCCTGATAAAACGTCTCAAAGATAGAAATTAACTAATGACAATGACATGTCACTACAGGACCAATAAGAATAATGCATGTGCCACGTGTACACTAAAAATCCACACCTTCAAAAACAAGTGTAATTTCTGGGCCAGGTTATTGCATGCAAAACCATATGAGATACGGATCATCTATCAAACTGATAAGGGTGTGAACCATATGAGATACGGATCATCTATCAAACTGATAACGGTGTGACAAGGATAAGCAACAAGTTTTTCTTCCCTCTTTTTTGGTGTGGTAAGATAAGCAACAAGTCACGTGACCATAAAAGATATGTGCCCCCACAACAATGACCTATGGAATATTATTATTTTTTGAACATTTTTCAAATTATTGATGGGCATGTATGAAGAAGTGAAACATCGACATTATCATGACTGGAGAGCTCTGTCATGTGGTGCATCAGAATTAAGATTATTACATGCTATTTTAGGAATAAAATGATGCTTAAGATAGCCAGTTAAACTAGTAACAAGAATACTGACTACTATCATGCGCCAAGTTAAAAAGAAACAACTAGCAACATAAACTAAATTATTATTACTTTGGGATAAGAAGCAAAAAGTAAATTAATTTATTTTCAAATTCAATGGTGCAAGATAGGACAACCCCATTGCTCGTTTAGAGGTTTGTGTCAAATGACAATTCAACTAGGTAGTGAGAACATAAATAAATAAATCACCTAGCAGGACAAAGATAAATATAATGAATATACAAATACCATTGATAATTTTAAAGAAAATGCATACCTTTGATGACCTTAATGGAGAGACATAAACATTATGTGCTGAAGATACTTTCTTTGGAGACATATCGGGAAGACTGGGAAAAGAAGATATCTTAGGTGATCCAGGACAAGGTGCTGCTAATTATAAGACAAAAGCAGACCAAAAAGCATATTTAGAAACGATACGGATGATAATAAATTGCAAATAGGACATTACCATTACAGTTACATAAACTTGACCAGCTATACCATCAATATTGTTGTTGAGTTGAGGAACCCTGTCAGTTTTCATGGTTGATCCAGCCGGGCCAATCGCAACAAGCAAAGGTTTTATGGAAGGAATAAATATTTCATTGTAGAACGTAATTATATCCACGTGATCTTGTCCCGACCTCTGAATCCAGAGCATTCAAAGAGTTAGACTTCCTGTTACCGTGTATATTTATTTTTTTGAAATAAGTGTAACCACGCCTGTCCCTAGGCCAAGCACCGAGAGATATCAAAGGAATGGAGACACGGGAGGTGTCTACAAATTAATATAACAAGTGAGTCTCAAACCTAAGACCTTGAGGGGAGCACACCTTCAAAGCCCAAGTCTTCAACCACTATGTCACCCCTTGGGGACGTTACTGTGCATTTATTGATTAAACCCTCTTTTTTTTAAAAAAAAAAACAGCATACCCCATTATGACGTGTTGACGACCAATCAACAAACACATTGCGGAAGACGTGTGGTTTACACTGTGGTTGCTTCCTGTAGTTGTAAATGATTTCCCTGAACGTGAGGCTCAATTGAGATATCTGCAACATCATTTCCGTTAAGCTAGAATAAAGAAGCAGAACAAAAAGGAACCAAAATTCTTACAACATCCTTTAAAGCAAACCTTTGCAATGCCATAGAAACAACAAAGGATGATCTGGTCAATGTGACGATTAAATAATAATGATGCCTTTTGACTGAGTATCTGTTGGAAAAGGCAGTAGACGTTCTCCCTGATCTGATGAGATAACTGCAATTTTTCAACCATACCATTGACTCTTACAGCCGCCAACTTAATGATCTAAAAGTTGAAAATCGTATGAAGCACTTGTTATCAGAATGGTTAAAAAAAAACAGCACAAAAATAAAAACGTTAGATAACAACAATGGGAAGGGAAAACAGAACAATAAAAGCAGTTATGAAAGTTATGTCAAAGATAACCTTAGTCAATAGGTTGAGAGATATATATTATCAACATATAAATAAAAAATGCAAGTCCCACACACAAGCCATTTGCTCCCCAAACTTCAATCACATTGTTTGAGTAATAAGTCAAATAACTATGTTAATTCCCCAAACTTCAATTACAAATTCACGATACCTTAATTTTAAAAAATCATATAAATGAAGACTGACCAATAAATTTCCAACCAAGAGTCAATAAGAAGATTATGTTTTATACCTTGCTAAAAAATATGTTAATTCCAGTTTCAGCACACGTTTCTCCACCACCTCCAGGATTAGGCCGAGTAGGACTGCAAATAAAATTGTAAAGCATGGAAATTATAGTAAGGGAGCAGTCAAAAAATTGAAGTTTGAGTAGTAGCATTTAGAAAAGGCGGATCATACCTTGCAAATGTTGATTGTAAAGGAGGTGGCAAAAGCTTGGACTTAATATTAGTGAAAGCGAGGAGACGGTCCTTCACCGGAGAAGTAAAGGAATTCCGTTCCACTAGCACACTTCTTAAATCTGTGCACACTCTTTTTGGTGACCTTATATCCCCATTTTGACCTGAAGGATAATCATAAATATCCAAGTTCATAATTTAGGGAAAGAAGAGAAACATATTTGTTAAATCAAATGCAAACTTTTGGACGGAGGAAAACTAAGCAGTCAAAAAATTCTATCTATTAAGAATAAAACACAAAAAAGGGATGATTTCTGAAAATGTTAAGACGACGACAAGATTATTTTCTGCTAATGCTGCATTTTACAGGTCATGATCATGTGTTAACCAATTGTATTTTAATGATATAACCAACGATGAAAACACGAGTATTCAGGTACCTGGCAAACTCTCGTGCTTCGGAAAATTAGGCATGGTTGATACCCCACCAGAAAAGTTAATTTGAACAGCAATTGCATCCAAGGATGGCATGGGTTCAGCTAATAAATCAAGACGATTTATTTCAGCAGCAAAGGCAGGTTTTGCAACAATCAAGGAGTTATACATGGATGAACCTTTTTCCCATACCATGCTCTCTAATAGTCGTTCTTCCAAGGAATTAAGATGTCGCCTCAATTCTCTAGGAAGTGATTCTTCATGTCTAATGAAACTTTCTATCACCTTACTAAGATCAAAAGCTGTAATGCCAGTTCTATCTAATACTGCAGGAAACAACATTGTAACAGTTTTATGTGTTGCCAAAACCAATTCGGCAGAGCAAGCCAGCATACATCTGTGGAACCTCTCATTAGTCAGCAAAGACGTCAAATTAGTCACATGCAGCATCTGAGACTCTGCTCTGCACATTGCTTCTAGAACTCTATAATATAACTTCAGTGCTTCTAGTTGTCGCTGTTCTGCCCAGATATTATCCATAAGGTTTGCACTTGGTAAATTTCCAGCTATGCAGCGCTCTCCTAGAGCACTATTTGGAAATATTGCCTCTAATATTATATGTGCCCTGCGAACCACATCATTAGTTACATCTCTATCACATGAAGCCAAAAAGCGCTCCATCTCTGCTGAAGGTTTTGCTGGAAGTGGAGAAATAATAGTTCTAAGCCATTTTGCCGTCGTCATAGCTGTGCTAACAGGTGTGGCAGCAAGTTTTGTGTTGCTCCTATTAAGAGTGTCATTGGTATGTGAAGCAGGAGAGCGAAGTGGAGACATTGGACTTACTATCGTCCTTGCAGGTGAGCATATTGAGTCAAACTTCCTCTGAAGAGATTAGGACAAAAATACTAATGATATAGGAATATAAGAAAATAAAGTACTAATGATGTAGGTTCCCACTGGATTGGAAACTGAGCATAACTCAAAAGAAAATACCTTGATGCCACTCATTGTAACAGCCCCTGCTGACAAGCTACCTGACCCAAGTAAACTGTCCTCATCATTAACAAATACACGTTCATCAAGCTCGCCTTTATTACGAATTGCATCTTCGTAGTCCTTTTCTAGGATTTCTAAACTGGATGAAAAAGATGACTCCTCCATTAAGTCATCAAAGTATATCAAACCCTCTGCATTAAATAGTAAAGAAAAAAATGAAAATTCTACGCGTGTAAATTGTAAAATATAAAATAAATTGAACCCAATTCATCAAATGAAACACAATGGAACTGACCAGTGTCTATATTCTCCAAGCTTTTACTATTGCACTCAGAAGCCAAACGAGGCTTTTTCTTCAAAATGTTTTCAATCAAATTATTTGCCTTCTCAGTTACTTCCTTGAGTTCTTCCTCTGAGGTGTCATAGACATTACACAGGGATCCAAGCAGGTCCACTCCTTTTCCACCTTTCTTGACTGAATAAAATATATACGCAATAAACAACCATAAGAAAAAGATGCCAATGTTTTTATAAGAAACAAAAAACATGAAAAATCCAATACAGAGAGAAAATTACCAAAGCGTTCAGATTCGAGAATGTTGAAGTTTCTAAAACGAACAGGAACATGAAGAATTAAAATGGCCTGTCAAAGTGTTCGGTGCTTGTAAGGTTGGGCCGTCATTTGATAAAAAAACCAACATAACATAGGATAAATCAGATCTGATTCTAGACTACAATAATTTTAGCACCCTACTTATTTTGTTCAAGTTCGATGAAAGGAAGAAAAAGAATGAAGAACAGTATGGATCCATTTATGCTAATTAAACATTTTCATCATCCAAATTACTAGTCATATATTCATAGAGGAACAAGACTCACCAAAATGGAAACCAAACCATTAGTGCAAGTCACCAAGTCCTTAAAACGACTGAAAGCATGTACACGAAGTGCCAAAAACAATAACCATCCAAAACGATGGTAATCAGACAAGTAACCAGTAGGGCAGGATATAGCTGACTGCTTTTCAACATTAGCATCACTGGTGGAGAAGAATTCTTGGTAGACACGCTTATAGTACCTTGAAACATAGGTGTGATATAAAAAAAACTTGTGGAGTCCAGAATGATTTGCACAATGCACACAAGCAAGGAGAAAAAAAATGCTATGACCAAAAAACTAATCTAGAGCGCCTAATGAATCTCGCAAAGCATCAAGAAGAAAAAGGGGGGAAAAGACACTAACTTGCTTAATAGGCTCAAATGCACGAAGTTGGCCTGCAACTCCTTTGCCTGCTTAAACGAAAAATGCACAAGAAGACATAAGAAACAATTCAAATAAAAAAACATTCTTCGGTAAAAAAAAAAAATACACAGTGACATTATTTAAATAAGCCCTCAAAGTATATGCTAAAAAATAATGTACCTCTAGTCTATTCTTCCAATCTGCACCATAGAGTTTACTTAATACTGGACCAGCTTTAACAACAAACTGAGGCAACTCTTTAAAAAAATCTACCATACTGTATGATAAGCAGGATAACAAAAAATAATTTAAAGTTTATACAAATAGAAGCTACTAAGAAGTGAAACAAAAACAATATCAAGAATAACGCACTTCAGCTTGCAAATTCTCAATATGTCGCATACTGTAAAGCTATTGTTCTCAGGTCTCTGAGGCGAAATCTCTGGATTCTTATCTCTTAGCCTCTTCACGGAATATAAAACAAAGGCCGACCAAAATCGCTCGGCTTCTTCGGGCTGTTAAAGTATAACTTAGATTTATGGGAATTTTTATTATAAAAACATAGAGGAAAGAAAAAGGGAAATCATCCTTGAAGATAATATAAAGAAATATATACATTCCCATTCCCAATTGCTGATATATTAGCCACCAAAAGATGCCTGGTTTCTCTAAATAATTTTAACGCTTGATTGCAACAACTCTCATCCAGATGTAATCCATTCTGCAACCAAAATTGAATTACAGTAAAAATTGATGTAAATGAATTGACTTAGTTTAATGTACAAATCAATGAATAAATAAAAAACTATTCTCAACTAGAAAGACATTAGAAGGAGAAAAAAAAACACCTGACACGTTTCTGAGAATTGAACTTCAATCGTGTCTGTTCCGCCTTCAGTATAGAAATTATTTGTAGCCGATGGCTTCACGTCCTCCATGAACACAACCCTAGCCGATATATACAATCCATTCAATTAACTAAATTTAAAATTTTAAAACTGTAAGAACAGATATTTCAAAGCTAGTAATTTGGGCGCCTATAGCAGTTCAAAAATGTGAATATTACAGTAAAAATAATTCTCTTACACACAAATCCCCCGACATTTATCAAACAAGTAAGCTAGTTTGCAAAAACAAAAAATACAACTAAGTTTCCGTTTGATAACCATTTTGTTTTTTTTTTTTTCATGTTTTTCATTTTAGGTTTTTGGTTTTTAGTTTTAGAAAATAAAAACCGTATTTGTTTGAGAACTGATTTTAGTTTTATGTTTTTAAAAATTAAAAACTAAAAAACAAGTTTGATAACTGTTTTTTGTTTTCAAACATCACATTATATTTCGATTTTTTTAATTTTTTACTATTACTTATTTAGAAACAAAAAACTTATTCTTAAAAGCTACTTTTTTTAGTTTTTAGAATTTTTTTAATATTTTTAAAATGTTTTAAAAAAATTAAAAACTAAAATTGGTTATCAAACAAACTTATTTTTTTATAAAAAAAAAATAAAACAAAAAACAGTTATCAAACGGGCCTAAACCAGCTGATCCTACAAAAAAAATTTATATCAGGGACTCTCCGAGCATGGGGTATAGCTCATAACCCTAGAACATTTGGATCTCCGAGACTCTCCGTGCTATTATAGATTGAACCTATCCACTCTTAGTTATTTAAGGTCATTTAGGACCGCTAGATCATTCCATGATGGTTCCTTCCAACAAAATTAGACCAATGGGAAGTTCCATACTCGATTTCGCACAAAACCCCCCAACCAATTACTTCAAAATCACCTCTATTCCCTCCAAAACGATGAGTTCATATCAAATCACCAAATAGCAACCAAGAAATTCACAATACGAAAAGCACACACAGCATTCAACAGTAAACGCTGAGAAAATAACAAAAAAACGCACCTCAAAACCCACGAGAAAAAGGAACGGAGCAAAATTGATAGCCAAAGGCTTCAAAAACCCGCCGGATCTCCGATTGAAACCCTTCCAACGGCCGGCCTTCCCCGTCGAGGCTGAATCAAATGAGGATTCTTGAGGGCGAAACTGCGAACCCTAACTCCGATTGAGCTTCTCTCTCTAACATTTTGGTGCTTCTCACTCTTCCAGGGAAACCCCTTTAGAATGGTCTCGCGCGGGAAAAACACCAACATGTCATCATGCCATGCCTCACATACATACATACATCCTGGCTAATGAGAGAGCGACACGTGGCATACGTTATGTTCTTTTACCGCCAAAATTTCCCGCCGTTATGGCGAGGTGACGGCGTTTTCATTTTTTTAACTAGGTTAAATTACAGATTCATTCTTTACCTTAAAAATAAAATTACAGATTCATTCTTATCAAAATAAATAATTAGGCGGAATGGGTTGATGGCGCAATTGATTATCTGATTTGGTGTTATTTCATTTCTATTCCCCGGTCATAGATTCGATCCCTCGAATCACATTGTCTTAGAAAAAAAAAAAAAATTAAGAAGGTTTGTTATGCAATTTTCAACCGTTAACAATCACTCTTTAACAAATTCAATTTAAACAAGTTATTGTAATTACACATTTCATATCTTTTAAATCAATCCCTTATTTTAAAGCACTCAACTATAATCATTCATCCAAAATCTTTATTCAAACGAGTTTTTCGATGCAACTTCTCAATCAAAATTATCATCTATATAAGCTATTATATCAATCTTAATTTTATTTTTATTTTTATATTTTTAGAAAATCTAATTTGATTTTATTAACTCCCACGAATCCTCCCCATTCCCAAATTTCATGTTTAACATTTTACTTTATTTTTTTATTTATATAAAATAATAATAGAGTAATACTTTCCTCCTTATGACACGAGGGGAAGCGTCCTTATATGCATATATGGGGCACTATTTGGTGACACATATGCGTTAAAGATAAGAAAAGATAATAATAATAATAAATCTTACTCGTGATAAAAGATCTGTCTTTGATTAACAAAAGCATAGCTTTACCGACACCTTATACTAGTAACTATATGGTTATGAGTTCCAATTTCCTTTCGCTAACATTGTTGTATAAAAAAAAGGAAAAAAAGAAAATCCGTCTTTGTCACCATCATCCGGATGACGACACGTGTCTGGGGCCCATGGACTTGGCGTCTTTTCGTCATTTAATACGGCGTCGTTTACAATGATCCAGAAGGAATTTCTAGATTGTACAAAAATAGAGAGCTTTTTTACTTCAATTTTTCATTATTATCTAAAAACAAAATCTATTTTCATATATTTTTTCAGGGGTGTTAATAATATATTCAATCTTTATTGACTACTTTTCTTTTTTTTTTTAAATAATTTCACGTACGTTTTTTTTTAGAGGTTGATGAATTGTTTTGATTAGTTAATAATTAAGAGTTAGTACGAAACAAGATTGTTTTGATCTAGGTAATGTGAGAAGTTAAAAAAATATATTAAAAATTACCGGTTAGTATTTATTAGTCATTATAAATTAATGTTTAAAAGTTCGTGGTTACAAATGAGGAATCAAACATCCCCTTAGACTTTAATGTTTTAATTTAATTTTACGTTAAGTTGAAAATAAATAAATCTTTTTTATTTTTTTATTTTTGTGACTATTCAAGTTAGCTTGTTTGCACCTCCACTATCAACATGAAACATACTATATATAAAATTAATTATTAGATAAGTGATCAACATTGAACACGTCACCTCTTAATTTCTTAAAATTGTCTTGATCATTAAATTCCTTATTCAAAACCATAATTCAACAATAATAATTTGAATTTATAAGATTTTTTTTAATAGATTTATGGTTATTAGTTCGTATGTTTATCTTAAAAAAACTACAATTTTGTTTGTTGCTACACTACGGTTTTCTTTATTTTAATATGAGAGGGTGGAAACAAACACGAGGATCAGAAGCAACATAAGCCGCAGCTAAAGTTGCGAAAATAAGAGCTTGAATACATTATAAATGATATTGCAAATTGTTATTACATTTGGAGGGGTTGTTATTATAACCTGAGTTATGATATTGTAATTAAGTGTCGGTTATTAAAAAATAAAATTACTACAATAAATAATTTGATAAAAACATAATTAGCTGCTCAAACCTTATCCGTGCAATTGTCCTGTAATACTAAAATTGTGCGAGAGTTGATATAGACATCTAACATACATAGAAAGTACGACCAAAGAATTGAAATTGACTATCACCAAACAAGAAAATCAATATACCTCCAACTTGTTCAATCTTGATGTCAAACAATTGATTCCATTATTGACAAACTTTAGGATTCTTAAGACCAAAAAGAGATGCAGGTGATTTTTATTTATTTATTTTACTTATATTTTATAATTGAGAATTCAAAATTTCGCCCCACTGCATAACCAGATCCATATCAGAGACAATGAAAAAGTCTTACAATCTAATGTTTCATAACATGATGCCTTCAAAGAAACATGAACACCTCAAACCTCTATGAAAGATTAATTATTTGAACAGTATAGGATGGTTTGAGATTATTTGTACAGTAACATAATTTGTTGCAGTTCAAAATTTCATAATATTGGTCTTATATACATCATTTGAAGCAAAAAATTATGATAAAAAACTAAATGGGTCAGTGATTGTGTAAATTGGTGTTGTCACGGGTTCGATCCCTAAATCGGTATTTGTAATCCTCATTCACCAACTTGTACTCAAAAAACAAAAAAGAAAAAAAAAAAATTATGATAAAAAAGGTTTAATGAAAATGTAGAAAACATGTAGGGCGTTCTTCTATGGGAAGAGCTTCACAATATTTTTGGAGCTTAACTTTCCCACGTTATCAGATTTAAGCTTACTAGTCAAATTTCAGTCATCATACTGCAATAATACGATGATTTGCACAAACCAATACTCAAAAACCGCAGTACACGTAAAAAAAAATCAAGCATATTGATCAATTGAACCGAACTCTTAAATTCAAACGACCACGAGTCTCGGCAACATAGTATAAAGATCTGACAACCATTCTAGTTAAGCTAAATCTCATTGTCCAGCCGCGAGAACAGCAACGAGCTCATGAATATAAGAGCTAATAAGTCATGCTCTGGTTTACCGTATCGTATCAAACAGGGAATCGGAGTCGTCCACGAGTTCACTAGAAATTTAGATGATCATTAGCTCTATATTGTTGGGGCTGTTGGAGAGAGGAAGGTCTTCTAGTAAGAGGGATTGGTGTTACTAGAAGCCTTGTCATGCTCTCTGCAAGAAAATAATGTCAAGAGAGGATAAAATGAAAGGAAAATATTCTCAATGAATTACAAAACATATGATTTAAAAAGAAAAAACAACATCAAAGCTAAACTTCTGTTGAAAATGTGTTGAAAATGGTGAGTCAAAATTATTTAATAGCTAATATATGCATTAATCAAGCTAAAATTTGTGCATTGACGAAACTAGTTGAATGCAAAACTTGATAACTATTGAAATTAACGAGCTCATGAAAAAAAAAATGGCATTGCTTTTAGTAAAATTGAGTATTTTCTTGAAATTAATATATATTCCCTAAATAGAGAAGTGCTGGCTGGCATGAATAGGAACTTCACCTGTGAAGGGAGGTACAACTTGAACTCCGGCGGAAGCTCATCCTCCGAATACAAGCGGTCTGCAAAATAAATCCTCCTCAAGCGACAGTTTGCATGCACCTGAACTCGCAATGTCTCGACATAGTTCGTGCCATACGCCCTCCGAGTAAAATCAGCCAGATTTAGCTGAATGTGGTTCCAGCCTTCATCCATCTTTAGAGGCATGGTGCAGATATATGGCTTAACTCTAGTGATAGCCTACATCATAGAAGAGACGTTACATTATCATCACCTCACATCATACTCATGTCTCATATAATCAACAAGTTAATCACATTGGCCAAAGCATAGTCTGAGACAAAGAATATAGACTCTTATAACTTAATTTAACAGGGGATTTGAACTTAATTTAACAGGGGATTTGGAGGTTAGATTACTAATTTATATATCATGCCAGTGTTGCCATGCACTTGTTGACAATAGACTCCTATATCATTACTAAGCAAAATGTCAATGTAAACAATATCACCCGAATACAGATTCAATGTAATAGTAACTAAAGTCCTTCAATGCCCACAAGAGCAGAGCTCTAGCGACATCTTGTACAACCTAGTAACCATGAGGTTACAGGTTCGAATCTCTCTTCCCCAATATTGTTGTATAAAAAAAAGCTAAAGTCCTTTGATAACCAAATAGCTGTATCTTTAAAGGGGGGTGGTATTCGGGCATGAGTGTGTGCAGAAGAAAGAAAGAGAGAGCTTTAGTAACAGCATCTAAAAAAGGCAGACTTACACACTTGAAAGTTAGAAGCGCGGAAGCGTCTTCTGACATTCTTATCGTCGAGAACTTGAATCTCAAAAGTAAAATATTTCTTGAGATTCTTCACGATTACAACCAAGAATGGCAATTTTATACCCAGTGTAGCAGCAGGATCCGCTGGGCATGTTATATAGGTAGACTGAATGTTGGATCCAACAATTTCAAGGACGTTTGATTGGATGTCTTCATCCTGAGGCCGTTTGATGTGCCCATTAGAAGCTGCCAAAAAAAGAAAAAAGAGCAAAATCAGCAAGATTATGATAGGGTTTATAATAGCGGTATTTTAAATTTTATTTATTTTTATATCAAATGGATATCAAAAGAGGATATCAAATGTTTAGATTAGGCCATTCTGGCAAATGGGCTCGAGAGAGTATTCTCTAGGGAGGGAGGTTCCAAATTCCTATTAAAACATGGCTTATCTTGTATTTCACTTTTCTTTTATATTGTAAAAGAGTTTGGGTTTGATCAGATTAAGCATTGTTTTAAAAGTAGGTAACACTTGACGATTCCTTCGACTCTAGAAACTCGTAGAGTTCAACTAGAGTTTTCACTAAAAACTAGATGCCCTAGCTTCATTAGTATAGTCGAAAGACTTTACAGCCCCACAACAACCCAAAAGAACACGAGGGGCATATGATGCCAAAATTTCTAGATTATGGAATAGACAATAAGGTCAAAAGTCAAGATAAGTATCATGTTCTCTATTAAAACAGTTTAAATTTCTAAAACACAAAACTTTTACGTTCCGATCTTTTTTATATGAAACAAAAACATTTTCATCCATCAGTGAAAGAGAACAGAGAACCGATCGAAACAGCCGAGTACAATTGTCAATGAGAGGGCAGATACACGGAGAAATCAAACACAAACAAGTCAATACACCAACAATAGAACATAGGGGAAAAGCTATGCTGAACAATGGGAGAAAACTTCTCACTGATGCAAGTTGTGCACTTTATTTGAACATTTGGATTATTTAGTTCCTCCAACTGAGCTAAGACGACTATTGTTTTATGAAAACAATGGTAGGGTGGGAACTTTTGAAACTCTGACCATCGAAAGGAGTAGACGTGTCCGGCTGAACTATACTCGTGTTAGCTACAGAACTAAATTGGGATAGTATTATGAGTAACTTTTTTTTGAAACAAGGATAACGACGCCCATCCCTAAGTCAGGCACCGAGAGACATCGAAAGAATAGAGGCATGAGAGGTGCCTACAAATTAATGTCATAAGTGAATCTCGAACCTGGGACCTTGAGGGGAGCACACCTTCAAAGCCCAAGTCTTCAACCAACTGCGCCACCCCTTGGGACATAGTATTATGAGTAACTATGCTTTCATTGCTTCTTCAGACCATTAAAAAACCTATAACCATATTCTCAAACACCGACAAAATAATAATAAAATAAAAATCTTTATCCAAATGCAAACAAAACGAACAATCTCACCTTCTTTATCCCAGATCTGAAGGGGTTTGCTCCTACAAAAAAATAAAAATAAAAATAAAATAAAAAATAAAAAGATACAAAACAAAAACAAATCTTCAGTCCCTGGAATTGACAAACACCAACTTTAACAAATTGCAAGTACTGGCGTTAAAACATGTAAACATACCCAAGACTGTATAATATAGAGAGGAATCCGGACTGGAACGTATTTTTAAACATTTGAAGAGAATGAGCTACACTTCGCAAGCTGCAAAAGTAAACTTAATAAAATTAGTAGCTCCGGCAAGACGCTTATTCTATCTATCCCATTGATAGGAAGGAGAAATAGCATGAAATCCCCCCAAATGGCTAGATGAAGTAGGGGTGGACAAAAGAACCCGGATTACCCAATTTTAGTTTTCTTTTGTCTGGGTCAGCTTCTACGCACCTCGACTAATGTCACAACCATCTGACCCTCCAACATTTGGTTGCCAAGAAAATCCATAGGAAATTAATTTCTGGTGGCAACCATGGATTGAACTCATCATCTCAACCACTCCAATGCCCTTTTTACCAAATTTTTTTTCGTTCAATCTAAACCAACCCAAATTAAGAATAATATATATGTGTATGTAAGATTTTAATTAACAAGATAAGTTCTTAGCATGATAATTGATCAAATATGTAATAGGATCTCTTCATTTGTTTGCATTTATGGACTATCACTGAAATTAAGAGATGAAAAAATAAATTAATCAGCCAAAGAAACATGAACAAAAGAAACCCTAATAATGAATGTTCTGTAGAAATATCGCAAACCTGTTTGGTTCTCGAGAAATTCAGTCGCGATGGGAAGAATTGAGAATCTTGGCATGCTGGGGTTTTTGTTAAAAGGGCTTCTATAATCTTCCCGCTAGGATTTAGGCGTTTTGTGGACCTGCATTGGGCTCCTTTGCAAAAGGCCCATTATCTTGTTTTTTTTTTTTTTTAGTACAAATTGCGGTCGGGGATAACAATACCGACTTTTCCAGGGTTTGAACCTATAAACTTAGAACGAATATTAGCATGAGTGGATTATTATTGCAAATGCTAAATTCAAATTTACATAATTTCAAAACGTGTTCAATAGGTTTGAAGTTTGAAAAATATTAAAAAATAAAAACTCTAACAATAATAATAAAATAAATATGCAACACATAATATAAATAAATAACCTAATAATTATGTTATAGGTTAAAAGATATATTTTTTAAACTAAATAATAAATTCGGGTTGGTTGAGGTTGGGGTTGGGTTAATTTTAGGAACTCTTAACACAACCCATGAAAATTTCATGGTTTTAAACCCAACCCAACTCATTTATGTATTCAACCCAACCCAATCCAACTATTTGGATTGGGTTGTTTTGATTTCTTAAGTTGTCGGGTTATTTGTGCACCCCTACTTATAATAGTAACTAAAACATATTAATGATTATATATAATACATTTTAAAATTTATCGACATTTATAACTATTTTGTAAAATAGTTTCTCAAGTACCATTTTTCTTATTTTTCTTAAAATACACATGTACACATGAAATTAAGAAATTTGTTTTTAAAAAATATATATGTACAGATCATTTTTTTCTTCTTTTTTTACATTCCTTTAGTGGCGAATATTTCTTTATACGACCAAAGTCATAGTGATGCTGGAGTATCAAGATTTAAATTAATAAATGTTGGAGTCGCGTAATACATTGGAAAAATTATGAAATAATTATTGGTTTTTATTTATTTTCTTGATATGGCGAATATTTCTTGATACGGAGAAAGTCATAATATCAAGATTTAAATTAATAAATGTTGGAGTAATAATAGAATATTTGAGATTCTAAAAAAAAAAACAATAGAATATTTGAATTGATAAATAAGTATTTCCCGTGTTGATGAGTTAAATTATTTTAATAATAAAGGCTCTTTTTTTTTATAAACTTAATAATAAAGATTCTCATTGAGTTACTTTTTTGTTGTATTATTTAATAGTTTAACGGAAAATGTAATATCATAGGTATAGTTATAATTTATATAATTTACCATAACATGCTTTAGGATTTCCTTTTTTTTTTTTTTGAAAATGTATGATTTTTTTTTTTTAGTACTTAGATTTTATGATATAAACTTAAACTTTACCTATAAAATAGTGTATGACAATTACGCTTAATTGTGCTTTTTTGTCTTCAATTGACATAGGTCAATGGAAATATTAAAATCTATAAATAATTAAATGAATTATATTTAGATTGCCATATATTATCGGCATCCTTCTTTTCTTCTCAAATACTGACATATATATCCCAAATTATATTGTTTCGTTTTTAGACGAAAAAAACATATTATTAAAACTTTATAGTAAAGTATAAATAATCTTCCAAATAACGAGTGGTGTTGTATTTTTCTCAAAATAGAGCTTTACGTTGTATTAGGAGAGTATAAGAAAAAGGTTTCTGTACTTTTTGTAAGATGGAAAATATGAATGTTCCCACAGGAATAATAAATAATAGTATTATTATATAGTACCGAGTTAATGACGCAGTTGATTATCGATGTTAATAAATTTAAATTAACTCTAAAAAATGAAATGAAATTAAAGATTTTTTTTTATATAGAAAAAAATGGAGTTTAATTAAAGAGTCGATCAAACCATAATTATGCATTGAAACAAAGCACACGCCAAAAAAAAACACCACTCGCCGAGATTGTAATTTTTCATGTGGCAAAGTTCCAGGTTAATAAATTCAGTGAATAAAATAAAACTCATAAACTTACGATTTTTTTTTGTTTAAATAGTTTATATTTTGATATTGTAAAGACCTGACCCAGAACCGTGATTGAATAAAATAAAACTCATAAACTTACGAGTGATTGAATTCAATCAATAACTAGTGATTGAATTCAATCAGTTTGTTAAATGATTTCAGTTTTGTGCTATAAATGTATTTTTTTAGCTAATTTTTGTTATAATATTAAAGAACCGTGACGCGTTGAACTGGTTTACAACCAAACAATGAAACCATTGCGCCATTCACGGACTCTTTCGATTAATCTTTTAAAATTTAATTATAATATTAAAGAATGAAATTACCAAATAAAGTATTTTTATGCTAAAAAGTTGATTTATTGATTTGGATGAATAAAAACTCTACAATTTTTTTTCATTGAAAATAAATCTAAAATCTTATCTATAATATAAGATTTATAATCATTAAATCGAAATTCTAACAACCTATATATGGTACTTATATTTTTTAAATAGAACCATAAATCATACACAATTACTATGATTTTCTAAATTCAATGGGTCTTTTACGAGTGACATAAATAGTTGACTAGTAAGTTCATTATTTAAATTTCAAAGAGAAACTTTACTCATATGCATAATTAATTGATTATATAATAAAATCATATCATGTTTGATTGATAACCACGCAATGACAATTTAGAATGACAAGTTTGCTAAATTGTCGTATTTTCAACATTTACTCTTCTCATTATAAAGTCATGTGAAGAATTAACAATTCCATTCAAAAATTCGAACTTTGACCTTTACTTATAGATTAAGCTTAATACAACGTACACACAATTCTTATTTATTTATATTTTTTTTGAGAAGATCATACATGAAATTTTAATATTTCAGGTGTGAAAGGATAATTATATCTAATTATTTTAAAAAGATAATTATATCTAACTATCTCACATAAAATATTTCAAAATATTTATACAAATTATATGAATGTTCTTTGGTTTGATTTTTGTAACCAAATATTGACGCCTCCTATAAAAAAATGTTAATATATCATTATTAAATAATCTCAAACTAAAATATTATGAATTCAAAGTTACTTCAAGGAATTTTATGAATGACATATTATTTCTATATTTATTGATATTATTTATTGGCTTATACTTGACGACATGAATGTTATTTGTATATCTTTTTCTATCATATTTTCCTAATTGAAAAAAAACAATCATTTGAAATTTTTGACATATATATTATAATGCCCTAAATTTTCAACCTTGAATTTTAGGCTAAATCTTAATTTTGAATTTGTTAGAAATTAGAATCCTTAATTAAACTACGAGAATTGTCATTTTATTATTAATGTAATGCCCCTTAAATTATTAGAAACATTTTAGATTTATTTTGGATTGTTAAACTAAAACATTATGAATTCAAAATTTGATAGTTTTATTCCTTTTTATTCTTTAAATTCTAAAGATATTTTTCATAAAATCAAATCGCACTTTTCTAAAAAAAAACTTTATGCTACAAACTTTTATTTCATCTCATACTTTTAGAATAAAAAGGAACAAAACTATCCAACTTTAAGCAAAATACTACAAAATTCTAAAATATTTTTAAAATTTAAAAGCATTCAATCACCTCAAATAAAAAAAAGTTTGAATAAAATGTAGGAGCAAAGTGGTTATAGATGAAAGCAAAATCTTCAAACTCCATGACCACCACAAACACCAACACAAAAATGAATCTCAAAATTTAAAAAGAAAAAAAGTATGGTAAAGAAAATAAAATTTAAGATAAAATAACATTAAATCGAGATCACAGTTAAAAGATTTGATATTTGAGTTATAAGAAAGAAAAAGAAAAAGAAAAATAATTATTAAAAGTCTCGCATCTCAAAGGTATTTAGCTTCAATATCATACGCTCCATTTACCTTCGGGCGTGTTTGGCTGTGAGAGGATGGGTTGAGTTGGGTTGAGTTGAGAAGAGAATAGAAGATAAGTGAAATAAGTTTATGTTTGGGGGAGAAATGAAAAGATAAAATTTTGTTTGATGTGATGGAAAGATAATGATTGAAGTTTTTATTTAAATATAAAAATGAATATTTAATAGTTTTTTAATAATAAAGTTAGGTTTGATGTGATGGAAAGTGAATTGTTGAAGTTTTTATTTAAATAAAAAATAAATATTGAGTAATTTTTTAATATTTAAATAAAAATGTGGGGCCTACGGATGAGGTTGGGTAAGAGTTGGATGGAGTTATGGAAGTCATGGGACAAACATGGAATAGGAGTCAAGCCAAGTCAACTCCTCCGTTTGTCCACGGGGCAAACATGCCCTTAGATTTCATGTCCATAAAAAAATATTTTAGATTAAATTATAAATTTTGTCCATTCAATCGTAATTTAAGATTAAATTATAAATCTGGTTGGTGAATTTGAGATCTTCCTCACTTCCAAATTTTAAATTTGGTTAATGAATTTTCAATTTTCTTAAAATTTATAGATTTATAAGACATAAAATTGAAAACTATAGAATTTATAAATATTCAAATTTACATGATTCCTTTATAAGAATTTCAAATTTGTTAATGACATATTAAACATAGAATTGAAAAGTCAACAAAAGTACGTAAATACAATTTAGTTAATGACTTTGTGTCTTTTAAAATTCATAGAATTATTAGATATAAAATTTATATTTTTACTCAAATATTTAAATATATATATATATATATTTAGTACTATTTAAATTTATATTTAATATTTCCTGTATTAAATTGCTTTTGTTAGTTATTCTAAAAAATGTTTTTGATTTTTAAAATTCATAGAATCATTAGATATAAAATTTATATTTTTACTCAAATATTTAAATAAATAAATATATATATATATATATATATATTTAGTACTATTTAATTTTATATTTAATATGTCCATTAAATGTATTAAATTGCTTTTGTTAGATTCTAAAAAATGTTTTTGATGGTATTTTTCAAACACATTTTTTTATCAGTCATGTTTACCAAAATTAATTTATATTAACATCGATATTTCATCTTTTTAAAATGTTTAAAAATTGTTTACATACTTTAAATTTTATTTCAATAGGTTAACTATCTTTCAATTTTAAGATTTATTTCTTTAGTTTATATTAATACCTTAAGTTAGTGCGTTTGTTGACCTTTCAATTCTATGTTTGATATGTCATAAATAAATTTGAAAATCTTATAAAAGAATGAGATAAATTCGAATATTTATGTATAATTAAATTCTAAAATTTTAATTTTATGTATTATAAATCTATAAATCGTAAGAAAATAGAAAATACATGAACCAAATTTTGAATTTTGGAAGTAGGGGAGATCTCAAAATTCTAAATTTATAATTTAATATATATTTTCCCTTTTTTTGGAGAAAATTTATAATTGAATATAAAATTACATTTGAATGGACATGAAATCTATGGTAAATGAAGAACATATATTTAAAATATTGATCCAACAAAAAACATATGTTATGTCAACATAAATAGTTGCTCAACGACATTATTGTACACCAGTGACCAAGAAGTTGTGAGTTCGGAACTCTCATACCCCTAATTATTATAATCTAAAAAAAAGCGAAAATAAAAATATATGTTTGATTATAAAAAAAAAAAGAAATATTAAAGCTTAAATATAAAATATAAGGTTAAAAATTATTTCGATTAAATTTTCCCATTTATAATAATAATAATAATAATAAAAAAGATGAAGTGCGTACAAATTAGGAAATAAATAATTTGGATTAAATTTACCGATTTGCAAATAGAATAAAGATCTACAAATTAGGAAAAAAAAATGATTTGGGGGAAAACTAATAATTAATAGAACAAAATTGAAACGGCTTACAAATTAGGGAAAAAACGATTTGGATTAAATTTACCGATTTGCAAATTGGCTTACAAACGACGCATAGCGATAGATATAAATAACACAGAAATTGGTTGTTGCAAACCATTCTCTTAAACGATTTGGATTTATGAGTTTCTATCAAATCCACGAGTTGGGGTAATTCTCAGTTTTGTGTTATTGGGGTTTTATAATCTGGAAATTTCGTGAATGTGCCGGTGACTGAGCTATTATCGAGTTCTGTTTCTGAGTTTTTTTGTTCTTCTGGTTTTCTAATCCGGGTATTTTCGTGAACTTGTTGGTGATTACAGAGTTTTGATTTGGGGGTTTCGTTCTGTTTATGGTTTGTAACCTGG
>JBBMEF010000002.1:0-12073 GCA_037832685.1 Sicyos baderoa | reverse complement strand
CTCTAAAGTTGGATGAGAGACTATTTTTAAACTTAATTCAAAGTTGGAGGACTAAACTTGGACATTTGAAACTCTAGAGACTAAAATGAAACAACTCTCAAAGTTTAGGGACCAATATTAGACTTTTGAAAGTCTAGGGACTAAAATGAAACAACCCTCATAATCTAGGGACCAAAATGGTAGTTTAACCAAACTTTTAATGATTGGGAGCCAGAGTTTTGCTTCCATACACATGGGGCACCACTGGCCCGTTCCTACGTTGTGGCACTAAGATACAACAGAAAAAGGAGACACAATTGAGAGGTGTCTACAATTTAATGTCACAAGCGAGTCTTGAATCCAAAACCTCAAGAGGAACATACCCTTGAAGCCCAGATCTTTGACCAGCTATGCCACTCCTGAGGGACGATTAGCTATGAAACAAATTTTGTTACACCGAGAGTCTCAACTCAGCTTCCCACCAACCAAGGCAACTAGCTAAGAAAGCATTGAAAGGTTATTGTTATATTTCTGAAACATTAAACCTTTCTGGTTTCTACTACCAATATCAAATGACATGCAACAATTGAAGGTCTTCTACTATAATGAAAAGAGCTAAACCAATTCCCACATAGTGTTTCATAGTTAATAGAAATTCAGTACCTCCACCTGAACTAACACAACTAAATCGGGTCAATATTGTGAAAGACTTTCATTAGGGCTTCAACCCATTTAAAAACACCATAGCCATGTTCTCAAATCTCAAATCCCAAATAGACAAAAAAAAATCATCAACTAAGTACAAAACGAAAATCTAACCATCATAGAGTGACTCAATTGGTCAAATAGGGTCAAACAATATGTCTCGTGACATTAGTCGAAGTGCGTGAAAGCTGACCCAGACAGTCACGAATATCAAAAAATAGTACAAAACGAAAACCTCTAACAAAAAACTCACCTTCTTTATCCCATATCTGCAGGGGTTTGCTCCTACAAAAAAAAAAGATAAATAAAAAGAAAAGAAAGCATCAGTTAATGGAATTAGATAAACAGTAATAAGCAATAGAAACATACCCAATAGTGTATAATATAGAGAGAAAGCCAGATTGAAACGTATTCTTGAACGTTTCAAGCTAATCAGCTACACTTCGCAAGCTGCAATGTGATCATAAAAAACAAGAAACTTCCATTCGCATGAACAAGCAATTAACAAAATAGAATAAACTCCTCTGTAAACCCTAAGTATGTAACACAAACAAAAGCATTAACGCCATAGATGAAGGGGAAAACACACTAAAACAGAATCTAACATTCAGATATTTCGATGTGAATATGGATAGAAGATCCTGAGGTTTGACCTATATCTTTATATCTTTATGCACCCCAAAGCCCCCTTTTGAGTATGTATTGAGGGAGTGACATTACAAATCCCTATTATAGGTATCGAATCTATGATGTTGAGTAAAAATAGATTAACACCAAAGTAAATAATCAATTGCGCTACTGATCCAATAAATATATAAAACAATGTTACATTTCATTGCATTTTTTTAGTAGATATTGGGGAATAAATATCAATTTTCGAAATTAAACCTGTGATGTTGATTTTTTTTTTTTTCAGTTACAAATATTGGGGATGAGGATTTGAACCCGTTCATAGTCTACGGGTGTATACTTGAAATGTTGGTATTGAACTGATTTACAACCAAACAATATAATCATTGCTCACTTATTTATTTTGTAAAACCATTTGATTTCTAATTCATGGTTGTCTTTTAGGGCATGTTTGTCCTATGGACAAATGGTGGAGTTGATTTGGCTTGTCTTCTATTCCATGTTTGCCCCCCATAGACTTCCATATGTCCATCCAACTCCTACCAAACTCCACGCGTGAGCCCCACGTTTTTATTTAAATATTAAAATATTAAAAAACTACTCAATATTTATTTTTTTATTTAAATAAAAAGTTCAACAATTCACTCCCTATCACATCAAATATAGTTTTATTATTAAAAAACTATTAAATATCCATTTTTTTATTTAAATAAAAATTTCAACTATTCTCTTTCCATCGCATCAAACATAATTTTATCTTTTCTTTCTTTCCCCCAAACATAAACTTATTTCACTTATCTTCTTTTCTTATCCCAACTCAACTCAACTCAATCCAATTCATCCCCTCAAATCTAAACATGCCCTTAAATTTGAAATAAAATAAAATAAAATAAAATTGCTAGTATAGCCCTAAAATTTTGTGTCATAATAGATTATAAATAAATTTGTGGCTAGGTTTGAGTCCCATACTCAAATATGATTAAAAACATTGTTCTGAGCCACGTGTCGGCGTCTTATAGCAAATTACACCGGTGACAGCTACTCCTACTCCAACACATTTCTGAGATGTCATTTCCTTATTTTGACTTTTGTTCAAACATCTACGTCCGTAAGATCTTAAAATCTCAAAATCCAACGGCTGAAATCCATCCTCCAACCTGGAATGAACTTAATTCAAGAAATAACAAATGTAACTTTCTTTTTTTCTGAAATAAATAAATGTAACTATATATATTTTTTAAAATTCAATGATAGATAGAAGAGATGATTGAATTCATAATCTTTTGGTTCCTATATCCATTTCTTTGAACACATAAATAAAATAACTAATATAAATAAAATAATGTACGGGTCAATGGTACAATATATTTTATTATTTGGTTGTAAACCAATCCAATATATCATCACAGGTTCAATCCTTAGAATCAATATTTATATCCACCACAACTTGTATTAAATTTTCTTTTTACTTAATCTCTAAATTTAGAATATAATTTCACTTTCATTTATATATTTCAAAATTTAAATACTTTTACTCTTAGGGTATGTTTGCCCCATGGACAAACGGAGGAGTTGGCTTGACTTGCCTTCTATTCCATGTTTGCCCCATGGATTTCTATAAGTCCATCTAACTCTTATCTAACTCCACCCGTGGGCCCCACATTTTTATTTAAATATTAAAATATTAAAAAATTACTCAAATTTTTTTTTTTATTTAAATAAAAACTTCAACAATTCACTCTCTATCCCATCAAACCTAACTTTATCATTAAAAAAGTATTAAATATCTATTTTTCTATTTAAATAAAAACTTCAATCATTCTCTTTCCATCCCATCAAACATAACTTTATCTTTTCTTTCTTTCCCCCAAACATAAACTTATTTCACTTATCTTCTCTCCTCTTCCCAACTCAACCCAATCCAACCCATCCTCTCGGAGCCAAACATGCCCTTATACTTCAATCATGTATATTTTTAATATTTGTAGATTTTTTTTTGTAGTTTAGATTTAAAACTGTATTTTCCCATTAGTTTATTACAAAGAAAAGAAAAAAGAAACTATTTAATTAAAAAACAAAAAGAAAAAAAAAAAGAAAATACTCGTGATCCTCTCTTGTATTTTGCCGCCTCAGTGAGCGAAGCGCCATATACCAAGCTTCCATTGCGCGAGGTTCGCGGTGGCGCTGCTCTGCAGAATCAGAACCTTGGGATTTGCCTCCATTTCTTCGGAACTTGTAGCCGTTCTTCAACGCGTTTTCATTTCGTGTCCGCTCATTTCTGTCAAAAAAGGTTTGGAAATCAACTGTTGCACTTCTTCCTTCTTTGCATTTGATCCTATATTTGTTGCAATGGCGCCGATTATATAGGGAGCGATTTCTTCTGGTTGTACCGATTTTGGTTTGAATTGGCTTTGAATCGGCTAAGCTTGATCGCAAATAAGGTTTGGCACTTTTGTTTTCGGATTTCATGATTCTTTCTTGTTGTGTTTTGGAGATCTGAAATCGAATGCGTGATTGTGCTGCTTGCTTGAGAAATTGGTAAAACTAGGCTATGATTATGAGATAGATATGGTTCTGGATGGGTGAACTGAGTTCTTTGTCTGTTCTTGTTCGATTCAATGTAAAACTTAGATTCTAGACTATTAGTATTTTGTACGATTTTCCTTTGTTTCTTATGTTTTTCGTAATGTGGTTTTCTCTTGTGTGCGTAAATTAGAAACGAATCTTCTATGTGCTGGTATATATTATATATATATCCGTGCATGTTTGTGTCTAATCTCACGAGACAAACGCCGGACCTTATAATATTTGGTTGTCAAGGAAACTTCGAATTAATTTCTTTGTATGTGGCTTCATGGATGGAACTCTTTACGTTTTGTTTTACTGGATTATGAAGTTTTTTGCAATGTGGTTTTATTATATGAATCTAAATTAGAGAGGATTCTTGTAACTTCTTTCGGTTCGTTGAATTTTTGTTAGTGTATTTCATTTTACTTGTGAAATCTTCTTTCAAATGAAGGCAGGGATGGTCATATTTACTAGCATTTCTCTCTATCATGCTATGTTTTTTATTGTTTGGATCATTTTCATTATACAGAATGTGATAAACAAATATAATATTCAATTGTTTTTGCATGTTATAGTTCTCCATCTTCCCGAAAATTAACTTGATAGAGTAACCTCATATCATCCTGCAAGTTTCTTTTTTACCTTAGAATCTCGTTCTCTTATCCACTGGTATTTTATGTATTGAAATCGAATGACTGTTGGCTGTAGCTTTCATGTTGGAGCTTAAGCATTTTGTACTAGAATTATATGGATATGAGTTTTTATAGATATGCATTGTGGCAACCTTGCCAACCAATATAATTTATGATACAAATTTGAATATTTCACAATAATATAACTTATAGGACATAAATAAGCTGGTGTTATTGCTACAACATTCGAATGCTCACACTCTGCCCTTTAAACTTCTATCTGATTCCTATTTTCCAAAGAAGAATGTTCCTTATAAAATTACTTAAATTTAAAAAATCTGCTTAATGAGAATTAGATTTTATGTTAACCGTTTGCAGCTGTTTCATTCACATAATTTTTTTAATTTTACTGTCTCTTATTAATGGAATTTATTCGTGTGGACAGTAGGGGATGTGTTGAATAGAATGCTTCTTTAAGGTTATTGATTATCAACTATTGGTTTTTAAAATTTTCAGGCTGGACAATTTCACCTGAAGAAGTTTGCTGTGATAGTGATTTTCCTTAGAAATTAGTGTAACTATGGTCACAGTGGTGAATGCAACAAATAAAAATATAGATCGTCTACCTAGAGAAGCAAGGGAGACTTTGCAGCAATTGGCTAGGAAATGGGGAGATGACATTGTTTCAAGTGCATGGCAAATGATCCCTTTGAAGGGAGCCATGACCAATGAGGTTTTCCAAATCAAGTGGCCGACTATAACAGAGGATGTCTCTAGAAAGGTTTTAGTTAGGATTTATGGTGAAGGTGTGGACGTGTTTTTTAACCGAGAAGATGAGATAAAGACATTTGAATTTGTGTCAAAGCATGGGCAGGGACCTCGTCTTCTAGGGCGATTTTCAACTGGTCGAATTGAAGAGTTCATCCATGCAAGGGTATACAGATTTTAATTTCTTAGTAAAGACGCCTTCACTTTTATTTTTATTTTTAAGAATCAGATTGAAATGATCTCACAAGTAGAGCAATTGATAAATTATTATAAGATACGATAAATTTTAGAGAAGATGATCTCTAATGCTTTTTGTTTCTTTGAAATAGAGATCTGATTTTGCTCATCAAATTTTTACCTTGATTAATGTGGGATAGCAATTTGAAGAGGGCTTCTCCACAATGTTCACATATATCCATGTTTCTTACTCCTTTTTTTCAACGTAGCTTGTTTGGTCTCTCTCTATTCGTTTCTTCCTGGCACCTTTCCGTAACTTCCTACTTATAATTGCATATTTTTTTAGGAACCTTATGGTAATTTTATGCCAGCTACTTAAACGCCTTGGAGCATTTTATTGAGTTACTTGCATAGTTTTATCAGGCAAATTGAATTTAATTTTATATGAGCGGCTTTTATTTTCTAGTGGCAGAATACTTGTTTTTCTTCTTATAGTATTTATTTTGTCTTGTTGATATGTGACTTTCAGACACTAACAGCCGAGGATCTACGTGATTCAGAAATATCTTCTCTCATAGCCTTTAAATTGAAGGAGTTCCATGATCTTAATATTCCGGGTCCAAAGAATGTGTCATTGTGGAATAGATTGCGGTATGGTACTTTACTTCTCTGGATTGATCTTGCTTTCCTTTCATCCTTTATAGATATAATGATCTACACTTGCACTCATTGTAGTTGATTGGTGGATTTGACCTCTTGTCACAAACACATAGTTCATGCCAGCTGAGCCATGCTCTTGTGAGCTATACGTTTAGTCCTGAAATAATTTTGCTTTTTGAACTTCAGAAAATGGCTGACTGCTGCCAAAAAGATTTCTCCACCTGAAGAAGCCAAAGCCTTTCGCTTGGATTGTATAGAAAAAGAGATTTCTCTATTGGAAAAGCACCTCTGGGGGAATCATCAAAGTATTGGTTTTTGCCACAATGATCTACAGTATGGAAACATAATGCTAAACGAGAAGACCAGATCAATAACTATAATCGTAATATTCTTTCTTCTGGCTTAGAATTTATTTTCCTCGAAGTAGGGGAAAGCCATGTCTGTTTTTTTAGTACAAATTGGGGGAGGGGACCACATGTCTATGTTTCTTTAAGTACACTGTTTGATGCACTGCATCACATACATATAGAAAACAGATTGCTCATTATCACATGTCTATTCAAATATTCATTAATGAGAACATAGTTACTGAGTGTTGCAAAGTATATATGATATGATCATGGGAGTGCCAAACTAAGGTTCTTTTATTGGATTAAATTGGTACTTGTTTTCTTGAGCTATTATGAGGCGCCAAACCTCACTTTGGGAAAAAAAGTTCCTTAACAACCTTTATCCGAACTAAAATACTTTAGAATATATGATGTCCAGAAGTAAAAAATCAAAAAAGGTGCATGTTTTACTCTGCAATGCTCTGATAAAAAGTCCAATGCAGTGCACTAAAAGTAATGCTCTAAAAGTTTTTACTCTGCAATTCGATTCACTCATAACTGATTTTCATACTTCTCTTTCTCAGGATTATGAATATGCAAGTTATAATCCCATAGCCTTTGACATTGCAAATCACTTCTGTGAAATGACTGCTGATTATCATACAGATACTCCACATGTTTTGGACCACACCAAATATCCTGGTGTGTTTTGTTTAAATCTATCAGTATGCTTTTATGCATTTGGTTTTGAATTAAGGGCAATGCTGACTTATTTATCCGTAACAGGTTTGGAGGAGCGTACAAGATTCGTGAAAACATATATGAGCGCTTCTGGTAATTTTATAATATTTACTATTGCATAGAAACTATGAACGGTTGTCAAGGCATAAAATAATCGGCAGCCATGTGTTTTTGTCTCTATAAATACTATATGATGCTTTGATTTTCTACTATTTGTTTCATGTTGGATAATATAATTAAATTTACTCCAATTTATCGGCTTAGTTTTTTGGGTTAGGTGGTTAACATAATTTAACACGGTATTAGAACAAAAAGTTTTGTGTTTAAACTCTGGTTAAGTCGTTTCATCTCCAATTAATATTGATTTCAAATTTTCATGTCCACAAGTCTAAAGTGTTTTAGTCAAATCTATTAGTTTTAAGTTTTTTTAGTTGATTGGTTATTTAACATGATTCAATATTAAATTAGATTAACCGTATGTTTTATTACTTATTTGGATTTGACCCCAATACTTGTGCACTGAAGTAACAACTTATTTTTGGCACTTCATTAATTTTCTTCTGCCCTTTTTGCATATCGCCTTTCCCTGTATTTTCTCGGACCATTCAAATTTCTAATGTCTACCATGTAAGAAGTAATGACTTTTCAGTGATGGAAATAGATTTTCTGTAAGATCAAAGATGAGTTTGTATGGGATTATATCTTTGAGAATTGTGAAGGTCTTGAGCTACTTGTTGATTTGGGACCTCAAATTATTTTACTCATATGCAGGTCAGCAGCCCCGTGATGCTGAGGTGAAGACATTACTCCAAGATGTTGAGAAGTATACTCTTGCCAGCCATCTTGTTTGGGGCCTCTGGGGAATAATATCGGTAATTTTGCTCTTTCGACACTGAATTTGCAGTCGGGATAGTTGTTAGGTTTAACCGCACATTCTTTTTTTTAGAAGTTGCAGACTTTTTTTTTTCTTCCATGATGTGTGTTAACTGCTAAAAAAACATTGTTCTGTTTTGTATTTACTCCTGTCAATCATGTAGATTGTAGTGTTCGTGTTTTCTGATATTGCAATGTTGTATGTCATAACCAAGGACTTGATCTCCTAATCGATGATAAACATATTTATAACTGATTTGTTCATTTCATTTTCAGGAGCATGTGAACGACATCGATTTTGATTACATCGAATATGCACGGCAGAGGTTTGAACGATATTGGTCTAGGAAACATGATCTTCTGGGTGAGAAAAAATAACTCAGGGTGAGTTTTTGTTTCCATGTGAAAATCAGTCGGAATAATCGTTTATGGTTTTGAAGGTTCAATCTGTATAATTTGACCTTCTCTGAATCAAGTGGTTCACAGAAAGCATTGTGAAAAAACTGTTTGATGTTGAAGGGTTGCTCCATATGATTGTTATCTAATTTTTTAAGTGGACAATAAACTGTTTATTTTTTGAAACCAAAAACCTGAATCTAGTTAATGTTAATAAATCCAATAATATTCATATATAGTGTAATATGTTTTTGGTATTTTTTTTTGGTGGCATTTTATCTTTTTTGTACTAGAAATTGCTGTATCACATTACTGTTTATTTATGTTCTTTTGATCAATGTTTCTTTTTTTAGTTCACTTAATTTGGGGATACTTTTCCCAGAGACGACTTTGTTGGTAGATGTTTAAAGTTTCCAAGGTATGTTTTTATTTTGAAGCTAGATTTGAAATGCACAAATGAATTTAATTGTAAAACTCCTTATCTCTCTAAGTTCGGGCCTCAGCACAGGTGTGGATGTCTCTAGATATACAGTGAAGCGAAACTTTGATTTTGGTTATAAAAAAGAATAAAAATGTAATTTTGAAAAAATATTTTATCATTTCTTGTGCGTTTGAAAGATGAGTGCTAAGTAGTTTTGCTCGAGTTGGGTTTTGGTTTTCTAATTTGATAAATGAGTTCATTGTAAATAGTTTTTTTTTTTTTTTAATAAGTTAGGCAAACACTTGTGACTTTTTCTTTTTTTTTTAGAATCAAACACTTATGACTTTTGTGTTTAGATAGTGTAATATTTTGAAATGCAGGTGTTGAGATAGTATTATTCTTCCTAATGTGATTATATGGCCATTGGACACTCATGAACTTTGAACCCTTTTTAGATGAGCTTCGATGAACTCGATTTTCAAACAATGCATCGTATGACATTCAATGAAAACCTTTTTGTCTATCAAAAAATAAAAGAAAATTTAAACCTTTCGGCTTTTATCCCTTTTCTAAGTTTCAAACAGGTTATGATTCTGTTAAGTTAGGAACCTCCTTAAAAATAACGAGTTTCATGCAAAAAAAGAAAAAGAAAAAGAAGTGTTTTATGTTAGATTTCATATATATAATTTCATTTCCAATACAATTTAATTTAAGCAAATGTGCTAGACTGTTTTCTGTTAGGTGGTAGAAGTGGCAGAGCACGAATGTTTAGGATTTATATATTTCGTTAAATTTGTTATTCTATTCAAGTTTCTATTTTTTAATTAATGTCGTTGACTCCTACATATTTATAGTTAGCTTTAATTGTGGAACAGTCCCCTCCACAATTAAAGTGAACTAAAAAAAAGAAACCAATTATGTACAATGAAAACAAATTCGGCCATTAAATTTGGAATTAGTTTTGATCCAGTCCGTACTTTAAGGTTAATTTCTATTTAGCCATTATAAGTATAAATTTTGACCATGTACTTTTGTTAAATTATACAAGTCAACAATCATAGGATCAAAGTATGATTTATGAATAAAAATAGAGTTATACCCTCAAATGAAAATATTTCAAATTATTATTATTATTTAAATAAATGATGAGATCCAATAAAAAATAAATATAAATTATAGATATTTTATTTGTGATTTAATGGAATGATAATAGATAAGAACTCATTAGGATGAAAGAGATGTAATGCATGTGAGAGAATTAGTGGACTTAAATCCATGATTTTGATACATTCAAGAAATCAATTGAGTCCAAAAAGAGTTGGGGAGTATGATCGATGAAATTCGAGACCTTGCTTCCAACATTCATAGTCTTTCGTTTATTTGGTGTAAGTGAGACGCAAATTCTTTGGCGCATTCTTTGGCAAAAATGGCGCTTCAAATGAATGAAGATTTGGTTTTTTTATATCAAACAGACACAGTTAGTTGTGCCAGGTGATTCTTCTCATCTGGAGAGTGTTATTGTTTCTTAATATATTTAATACTAATTTTTCAAAAAAAAAGAAAAAAACCCCACTAAAAACAAAATAATCAAGAAATTATGAGCATTGTATTATTTTCCAAATTCACTCTTAACTGAACTAATTGTTAGTAAAAACATAAACATAAAATTACAGAGAGACTAAAACCTTAAATTAATAGCTTGAAAAAAAAAAAAATCAAATTCTAACAAAAAAGATGCTTAATTCAGCTCCATTATTGGTATCAGGATTCATCATATAGAACGACTCGGAATCCTTGGACCCAGTCACTCGTTCAAAATGCGCTCTCATGTACGTCAATTGATCGCCGTCCGCCGCCTCTGCCGCCGGAAACACGCCGGCGCCCATCGACACCGCGTTCAGCGTCTGCATAATCTTGAGATCCTCCTCGGACGGATCTCTGCGGACTCCGTATCCCGATTTCTTCCCATTACAGAACAATGTCCAGATCGGCTCGTCGAGGATCTTCCTCTTCTCCGCCGCCGGCCGCTTCTCGCACTCTAGGGCGAGCCTGACGAGCCCTAGCCCCATGTCCTGGAGCAACTTCCCCGTCGGAATCCCCAATTCCAAAATCAGCATCGGCAGGCACCTAGGGCTTTCTTGAAACGCCAGATTCACTCGCGATTTGCGCAATCCGAAGATCGTTCCGGTGATCCGAGCGCCGCCGTGCACGTGGCCGTCGTGGAGCCGCCCGCCGTGAAGTGGAATTCGGCACGCCGGCGATAGAATCGGGAGCGTGCGGAACACGGATCGGACCTGCCGGAGGAGTTTTGTCGGTTTGGGGAAATTTGATCGTTTTGGTGATGGTTGGAGTGAGATTTCTGGCGGCGGAGACGGCGGCGCCGGCGACGAGGGTTTTCTCGGCGCGGCCATTTGGGATTTTGGAGGAAATGGGATTTTCGTGTAAATCCGGTGGTGGAGGAGTGTGTTGTATAAGAAGAGGAATTCGTTGTGCCATGCACGATTGAATTATTTGAATTTTTTTAAAAAAACAAATTACTTTATTATTCGTAAATGAAAAAAAATAGTTTTAAAAATATATATTTAGATTATTTTTATCTGTTAAATTACTTTGGAAAAATAGCCGGCTTCCCTTATTCCTTTCATACATATATAAATTTATAATAATTTTAAGGTTTTTTGATAAAAAAAAAAAGGTCTATATACTTTGAATTTTATTTATTTATGAATATTCTAATTCATAAACTTTCACATTGTCAAATTATAAATTCATGTTATAAAGAACAAAAAACTTAAAATTGGTCATTATAGAATCACATTATATACTTGTTTGCTTTAAAACTATTAATATTATTAAACTAATTTTAATTAATATTAAATTTTAATTTATTAAAATGGAACATTTAAAAAATTTATAAATAAAAAAATCCTCGAAATACAAAGAGGAAAAATGTAATCTTAACCTACTTTTTTTTTTAGTACAAATTAAGGGGAGAGAGATTACAACACCGACTCTTACATGGGTTCAGTTGTTAAACTGTTTATAACCAAACAATGAAACCACTGCGCCACTAACATTTTCGGTATTGTAACCTACTTTTAGTAATTAAATATTTTAGGTTAAACTTCCATTTTGGTCCCTCAACTATCATGAAAGTTTCATTTTGGTCCCTGAACTTTCAAAAGTCCAATTTT
>JBBMEF010000001.1:13967231-13982691 GCA_037832685.1 Sicyos baderoa | reverse complement strand
AGAAAGGAAATTTGGAAATCGATGGAGAAGAAAGGGGAAAGATTTAGAAAAGATAGGTTTTTAAAGAAGGGCAAAATAGTATTTCTACATTGAATTTCGTTTTTTTTTTAATAAGGAAAATACTTTTGCAAATAAAATCAGATATAGACAAATCTGCAATTAGTTTTCAAAAAGTGCACATTCCTTGCAATTTCCCTAAAATTTATAAATTGGGAAAGTTGGAGGAAGAATTAGAAACCCTCTTCCATTATTATCTTTTTTATCAATTTCACCATAAAAATAAACAAAGAAAAAAAATCTCAAAACTTTTTTTTTTATTCACATCTAGTTCTCTTTTTTCAGGTTGCATATTCTAATCATTGTTTAAAAAGTTTCAATTTTTTAACTTATAATATGTATTTTCAAATTTCAATTTTAGTTCCGTTGGGTAGTTCAAAAAGTTTCTTTTAAAGGTTTTAGATTTCAGTTCGACGGGTGAGTTTAATGGTGAAATTCTTTATTATCTCTCGAATTTGAATAATGGGGCGGGTGCAAGTCCTCTTAATTATAAAAGGAATTAAAATAAATCAACAATTGGAACAATTTAAACTAAATCTTATAGATTGGGTTGAGCTATAGATTTTTTTGTTGAGTTGGATTGAGCTGTGATTTCATAGTTTTTGTGGGTTTAGTCGATTCTTGGGGTTGGCCAATTGTTTATTGTGTTGTGGGTTCTTGAATTCCATTTTACAATAACTTGCACCTTAAACATAAATCGTTATAATTTATGTTATAATAATTTTTACTTTAATGTAGACTATTGTAACTTATACACTATATAATATGTACCCCGACACATATTGTTATAAGTTTTCCTATTATTATATTATAGAAAATTGATTATAGATAATATTTTTTTTAGGATACAACATTTTGAAGTTGGGGATTCGAATCCATGACTTTTAGGTCATTAGTTGTACATTAATGTCACTTGAACCACTGCTCGTGTTGACTTATAGATAGTAAATTTTAGTATACCTGCAACTTATTTTTATTTATTTTCTTTTTTATGACATTCATAAAATATTTCCATTTTTTTAATAATGAAAAATCTCTACCTAGATGATAATGCTTCTCTCATATAAGATTGATCAACACGTGACAAAATTAAATTGGATTATAATAAATTAACTAAGTCAATATGTCATCTACATTTTCTATAACTATTTTGATACCTAAAAAACATACATAAATATTACTTTTAAAGATTTTGTTTCAAATAATACACACAAACTAAATTTATTAGTCAACATTAATAGCATCAATCTACGAGGATTATATTTTCTTAAGATTTTTTTTTTCTGTTGAAATTATAATAATTAGAAATAGAGGACTCGAATGCATGATCTTATGATCATTAAGTGCACATTGATATCGCTCGACTACTGCATTATTGTTAGTTATGTTTTTGTAAGGTTAATGTTGGAGATCCATAAATAAATTTATTATAAAAAATAATTAACTAAGAAAATATGTATTCACCATAGTTAAAAAAAAGAAAAAAAAAGCAAGAGTGAAAAGTTTGAAATGCTATTGAATTAAAAATATAAAAATAAAAAAAGAATTTCATTTTGGTTGAATTGCTCCATCTTGTATTATCCAGAGCAATGAACAATGAAGGAAGGAAGGAATCACAATTCACAGCAACGAACAATGTAGCATTTTCTTAGGGTTTCGCTTCCATTGATTTCCATCTCTGCACTCAATCCATGGCCTGCGAACCCTTCCGCACTCTTTCTTCCCCGTTCCCCAATTCCCGGCTCGGAATCCTCAACCAACGATCATGGCGCCGCTCCATAACAACAACCTCTGCAATTTCATCTCCATCCACTCCTCAAACCGACGAACGCGACGACGACGACGACCATTCCAAGAAGAACAACAGCCTCAATTTCCTCAAACTCTCCGTAACCCTCACTGTAATCTCCACCTCTCTTCCTCGCCCCATCGCCCTCGCCGCCACCAAAGAAGTCAAAGAACGGAAGCGCGGCGCTAAGAAATCCTCCGCCAAGAAAGCCGAAGCGCTTTCGCCTCAGGAGCTGGCTTCGTGGTCACAGGGGCTTCCGTCTGTCTCTAGCCGGATTCCCTTCACTCAAATCCTTGATTTGAAAAGGGAGGGGAAGGTTAAGCATGTGATTAAGGCTCCTAATGGGTTTTTGCGGCTGCGGTCGGAGCCGGTGATGGTGGTTTTGGAGGATTCCAGAGTGATGAGAACGGTGTTGCCGTCTGAGGAGAGTAATCGGAAGTTTTGGGAGCTGTGGGATGAGTTGGGGCTTGATTCTGCTTGTGTTAATGCTTATACACCTCCTGTAAAGCCTCCCGAAGTGCCTTCTCCATATTTGGGGTTCTTAGGGAGGGTGCCGGCGTTTATGTTTTCGTTTGTGAAGCCCAAGAAGGAGTCCAAGAGAGCTGCTGAGCTTAGGCGTGTAAGAGAGGAGTTGAAGATGGAGAGGGCTGTCGAATTGGCGAAAATGAGGGAGGAAAGAGAGATGATCGAAAAGACAATGAAGATGCAGAAGAAAGAAGAGGAGAGGAGGATTAAGAAAGATGCCAGGAGAAAGAAGCAGGTCGAATCATTGCGTGAGGCTAGGAAAAACTATCAAGATATGGCGAATGTGTGGGCCGACTTAGCGCAGGATTCGAATGTGGTAACAGCCCTTGGTTTGGTATTTTTCTTTATCTTTTATCGAACTGTGGTGTTTAGCTACAGGAGACAAAAGAAGGATTATGAGGATAGATTGAAGATTGAGAAGGCTGAAGCAGAGGAGAGGAAGAAAATGCGAGAGTTAGAGAGGGATGAAGGTATTGAGGGTGAGGATGAGGATATTGAGCAAGGTAAAGGTGAACAAAATCCTTATTTGAAGATGGCTATGCAATTTATGAAGTCGGGTGCTCGAGTTCGTCGGGCTCATGGCAAGAGGCTGCCTGAGTATCTGGAGAAAGGTGTGAATGTGAAGTTTGAGGATGTTGCAGGACTTGGGAAAATAAGGCTCGAGCTTGAGGAAATTGTCAAGTTTTTCACACATGGAGAGATGTACAGGAGAAGGGGTGTAAAAATTCCAGGTCAAAATTTACTTTTTAGTGGATGAACCTTATCTTTAATGGTTTGTTTGGGTGCTAATGTAAATTAAGCTATGTGTGAGTTTTTTTGTGTGGTAAATTGATGGGTGGCATGGTAGTTGAAGGCTTGAGTTTTGAAGGTGTGCTCCCTTCAAGGTTCAGGTTCGAAACTTGCTTGTAACATTAATTTGTAGACACATGCCTCCATTCATTCGATGTCTCTTGGTGCCTGGTCTAGGTACAACCGGAGTTACCCCGAGTGTAGTCAATCAAAGCTCCAATTTTCGATTTCCAAAAAAAGAATTGATTGTGTCCATCGTTGCAGATGTGTTGAAGCTTTTCATGCTCCATGTAGAGTACATTGATTATTTGAGTCGTTTTCTGCTTCAAACCGAAACACGAAGTAATAGGACCTGTTTCATTAAAATTCTTCTTGGCTTAAATGTTAATTATCAGGTGGCATACTGCTTTGCGGTCCTCCTGGAGTGGGGAAAACTTTACTAGCAAAAGCAGTAGCTGGTGAAGCAGGCGTTAACTTTTTCTCCATATCTGCTTCTCAATTTGTGGAAATATATGTTGGAGTTGGTGCTTCTCGTGTTAGGGCCCTATACCAAGAAGCAAAAGAAAATGTACGCCTATCCTCATATGCTCAATTTCATTTTTGTAAAATTCTCTGGTCGATACTTACTCTTGTCTTGGTGGTGCTCCGTTAATGTAATATATGATTTCTAACTCTTAACGTGTTTCATATTTCCATTTCCTATTTCTCTACATACCTATAATTTTTTTCACTTTCTTTTTCTAATTTTTCCAATTCATGTGGTATAATGTAAAACAATGTTCTGGCATCTTTAACATTGTCTTCAATACTCAGTGCTATATGTTGGTTATGGTAGGCTCCATCAGTTGTTTTCATTGATGAGCTAGATGCTGTTGGAAGGGAACGTGGTTTGATAAAAGGTTCTGGAGGGCAAGAACGTGATGCTACTCTTAATCAGGTTTCTAGGCTATAGTTATCAATTTTGCTATTGTGAATGGCAAAGTCCTGCTTTGTGCTTAATGGTCTGTGTTGCTATTGCCTTTTTATATTGCAGCTTCTTGTCAGCTTGGATGGATTCGAAGGCAGGGGGGAGGTGATCACTATTGCTTCAACTAATAGACCAGATATTCTTGATCCAGCCCTAGTGAGACCTGGACGATTTGACAGAAAGATTTTTATTCCCAAGCCTGGACTTATTGGTCGCGTTGAAATTCTCAAGGTAATGTAGTTTTCATTTTCTCCTCATGGTGCTGTTTTACTGATTCCATACTCCAATGATAGTAAATTTACAATCAACATGATGAGTTTCAGAGACTCATATGTTTCTTCTATGATTATAGGTTCATGCACGAAAGAAACCTATGGCTGAAGACGTTGATTATATGGCTGTTGCTAGTATGACAGATGGAATGGTTGGTGCAGAGTTAGCAAACATAGTTGAGGTTGCTGCTTTAAATATGATCCGTGATAGCAGAACTGAGGTACTATTCTACGTAATGGCATGATACTAGTGTCATTTATTTTTTCCAAAAAATTGCCAATATTTCATCATATTGAGTTAATCGAGAATCTGGCTAGTGTTTTTTTAATCATTTCATTAATGAGTGAAAGAGTACCTTGTGTCTAGTGTTAACAGTGTTTTCAAAGTGTAAGTCACTCTAGACTAGAGCGGCAAACTTTTTAATTGCCTTAAGACGAGAGGCGACAAAAAAGCATCGCCTCAGTGAAGCAAGACACATTTTAAATAATAATCAATAATATTATTTACAAGATTTATCTATTACGCTTTTGGGGCACCCTTTTAAGAAGAAGAAGAAAATCTTATGGGAGCATTTTATCAGAGCATATTGTTGGAATATATGGTTGGAGAGAAACATGAGGATCTTCAAAGACATTTGCTCTACTTATGAAAACTTTTTGGACACCATTATTTTTCATGTTATATCCTGGTGTAAACTTAACCCGTTATTTAGTTCGTATAGTTTTGAAATATTACTTAATTATTGGAGATCGCTTATTTGATCTCTAATAATATATGTATTGCTATATTAATATTTCATGAATCAATGAAATCGTTTCTTATCCAAAAAATTATTTACAAAATTTATGGGTAAAACAATACTCATATTTTAAAAAGTAAGATCACCATCTAAAAACCAATGATTATAACAAGCCCAATAAAAAGCCATCTTATCTAAAAGGATTGATACTAGAGAATGCCCAGAAGGGTGTGCCAAAAAAACAGGGATTGTGTTGGAATCTAAATCTTTTCCATGATCTGTGTGATCCTGGCTTAGATGATTGAGAGAATTTGCATGGGATGTGTTCCTTTTCAAATCTTTTCGAAGGATAATTTGTAAAGCAATAAATGATCTGAAACCAAAAAGGAGTCGATGGATAACCCATTTGTGGGGCTTGATTCCAATCTTCTTGTAGAGACTGCATTGTGTTATAGTTCTCTGAGGTGTTACGGTTTTGTAGCTCACTGAATATGTTTTTTTTTTTTTTTTACTACGGCTGATGTGTTGCTGTTCAATGGTATTATCTATCGTAATGCATAAACCATTTTTTGTTAGCCAAGGAAAAATAAGAGCAATACTTGGGTCCAAGCCATACTTACCCACCTTTATAGTCACATATTTTTTAATTTAGAAAAATATAGGTAAAGAAAAAGGAAAATGTGTGGCCATAAAGGTGGGTAAGTATGTGTTGGGTCCTCAATAACGAGGACTCAAATATTGCTAAAAGAATAATAGGTAAAACTTAAAAGCAAAATTGGATCAATAACCGAATCCTCCTCCACATCAACCTCCACCAGAGAGTCATCCCCTGTATGTTGATTGTTTTCTAGGAATAATGGCTCCAGTGTTTTGTCTTTCCTCACCTATGGCAAGAGGCCGTGCACATAAGCGGTATTGCACCTCTTAAGAAGTCGAGGTGAGCGCCTTCAATTGCACCTCTTAAGCGGTATTGCACCCCTAAACCCTAAATCTTTAAACCTCACTCAAATATCCTAAATCCTTTTTTTTTTTTATATCCGCGACTGTCTGGGCCATTTTGCACGCATCTCGACTAATGTCACGGGACATACTGCCTGACCCTACAACATTTGGATGCCAAGAAAATTCGTAGGAAATTAATTCATAGGTAGATGACCATCATGGATTGAACCCATCACCTTATGCACCCCAAGACCCTCTTTGACCAATTTCGCAATTCCATGATGGTTTAGCCACCTTTCACTGAACCTTATATTCACTCACGAAAGTATGCCCTCCTAATATCTTAATTTAATGTCTAATTTTTCTCTATTAATATTGCTTAACAAAATCTAGTATTTTTTCTAGATATCAGTTCCTATTATTATTATTATTTTTTATAAGAAACACACACTTTTCGTTGATTTATGAATTTTTTTAAAAAGTCTATCTCAAAATGATAGAAAGCATTGCCACTGAGGTTAAGACACTGAGAGTATAACTACAAAACTGTTTAGACCGTTTACTCCAAAATAGTGCTAGATAAGAAAAGGAATCAACAAAGGAGTTGGAAGAGCACCCCTTATCTTTGGAAAGTCTATCATTTCACTCCATCTATATCTTCCAAAAAAAGAAAAAAAAAAATCTTCCAATAAACTGCTGTGAGGAAATTATGCCATAATGTTTTCCTCTTCCATTCTTTTATGATATTAGGATTCTTGTCCTATTATGAGAAAGAGATTCTTTGATTTGTACAGATTACAACTGATGATTTATTGCAAGCTGCTCAAATAGAAGAAAGGGGAATGTTGGATAGGAAGGAAAGAAGCCCAGAGACATGGAAGCAAGTGGCCATTAATGAAGCAGCAATGGCTGTTGTAGCCGTGAACTTTCCCGACCTTAAAAATATTGAATTTGTATGATCTTAATTATAAACTTCTCTATTTCCCTTTGTGATTTTTTCTCTCTCATGCACTAGAATTATGAATTATCCAGTCTTTATATTGTATATTTCTGGGGTAGATTGAACTAAATAACTAATATTAGGAAGTTCTGCATATGATTCTAGATCAATTTGAAACTTTTGCATTAACACTTTCACTTGAATAACGGGGGTTCTTGTGGGACATCTTATTGAATAACTCATACGACTGAGTCCTCTGTGTCTCCTAAAGTCAATATGTTCAATGACACTTCAAGTATTTAAATCAAATTTCCTTGACTCAGCGTCTACATCACTTTAGCAACAAAAATAGGCCACATACCTGGAGTACAATGTTTTTAAAATATGGCTTTCTTATTGAAAACTCCTTATGTTGATTTTGCTGCTTGCCTCTAGGCCAATATTGGCCAATATTCTGAATTCTATATGCTGTTTTTTTTAACTTGATGCATGCAATATACTCTAATAATTTGGACATGACTGTATCTGATGCAGGTCACTATTGCACCTAGAGCTGGTAGGGAATTAGGCTATGTACGAATGAAAATGAATTCCATAAAGTACAATGAGGGAATGCTCACGTATGGCGTATTTCTATGTTTATTTATTTTTTAGCTAGTCTCTTCTTTCACCTGTTTCAAACACTTGTGTGAGCTAATTATTTTTATGAGTAGCTAAACTGAGAGAGGGGTACGCTCTCATGAGTTGCCATCCAAGTTATTTTTACTGCGCTGTGTTTTTGTTCAAAATTTGTCTACCTTCATTACTCCTTTTTTTGGGTATTTCACATTAGTTTCCATTTCGTAGTGCCTAACAAAACCTGTATCAATTTTATTTTTGTATTTCTTACTCATGCATATGGTTTCTTGCAGCCGCCAGTCCCTCTTGGACCATATAACTGTTCAACTAGCGCCACGTGCAGCAGATGAGCTTTGGTATGGGGAAGATCAGGTACTTTCCAAAGATAGACGCATTGCACGTTATTTAACAACTTTCTTTCCATCACGTAGTGTAAATCCTCTTCTAAACATACTGGACTTGTTTTTTTTTTTTTTTTTGTTTGTTGTTGAGTTTGCTGGATTTAGATAATAGTGTCAATTGAAGTATAATACAAAAGCTAAATAAATGGAAAATGATTTAGTCACATTGCCAACGAGAGCATTGCTCAAGCATATAGTGTGTATTTATGACCAAGACTAAGAGTAAGAGGTAGGTTCAGGTTGTGTGTTTAAATCTCCCGATGGTTGTTGAACTCGAAAAAAAATTACCCTCCTTTATCTCAGTTGTATAAATGCAGGTGTGCCAGCGGTTTCTTTTTTGTAATTGCAGCTTCTCAATTTTTTGTCCTGCTTATTTTTCGGCAGAGATAAATCATGTTTAAAGCATGTATTTAGAATTTCATCGTCATTTTAGTGAAATCTGCGGGGTAATGGATAATAGCTAAACGGTGAATTTCATGGTGCTTGCTGTCTGGAACGACTTCTTATTCTCTTCTTAAACTCCGCATCCCATTGCAGTTTCTTTTCTTGATTTGTTTGGTCTAAGCTAGTGCAATCTATTCTGAAATACAGTTGAGTACAATTTGGGCTGAAACAGCTGACAATGCTAGATCAGCTGCAAGGACCCTTGTTCTTGGAGGCCTTTCTGAGAAGCATCATGGAGTGACAAACTTCTGGGTTGCAGATCGAATCAATGTAAGTTTTTTCTTGAACCTCCTATTATTGGTTGATATAATTAAATTTACCCTAACCCATCAGCTTAAGCTCCTCTTGGGTTGATTAGTGATTAACATATTTCAACATGACATCGGAGAACGAGATTAGGAGTTCAAGTCCTTCCAAGTCGTTTTTCTTCCCCATTAAAATTGAATTATTTCTCAAATTTTCAAGTTCATAAGTGAAGGGGAATGTTGGTTGATATAATTAAATTTATTCTAACTCATCAGATTTTTTGTTGATAGGTGATTTAACATGTTTCAACACTTACACTATCCTTCATAATTTCATAGTTGATGTGAACTCAGGATCATATATATGAAAAGAAGAAAAATAAGAGCCTACATATCACAACCATACACCTTAATTTTGTTTGCGCCATTTGTGGCCTCAGTGACGTTCCATACATCTTTTCCTTTATTTTCATAAAAAAATTGGACTCTGACTAAAATTTTATCTCTCTTTGGCCAGAGCGGGTGGAGTTAGAAACTTATAGGGAGGGGGGAAAATGACGAATTTTGGAATTTTAAATATATGACAGAATTTAGTAGTAAAAAGGTCCTTGGGAAACCAAAAAAGTTATGAGTTCAATCCATGATGACCACCTACCTAGGAATTAATTTGTTTAGGGATATTGTAGGATCATGCAGTATATCATGTAAGAATAAGAATAATTGAAGTGCGCGTAAGCTAGCTTAGATATATGGATATCAAAAACAAAAAGAACAAATGAGAGAGAACTAAAATCTTGACTTTATATATTTTTAATCTTTAAAGTGAGCTCAATTGTCAGTGACCTTCCTACCTTCTTCCCCTCCACTATTTGGTCTGTCATTCTCTTATATTAAGCCTTGCACTTCGAAGAAAATTCAGCTTTGCAATCGTCGGGAATAAACTTCTGAATATATATGGCTTGCCATTATCTAGCTTGATGTAACGGATCTTGACATGACAGGATATTGATTTGGAAGCTTTACGGATATTGAACATCTGCTATGAGCACGCAAAAGAGGTACGGGAACTTGTATAGAGATGTCATATAGGAACAATTATACGAATGTCCTCTTATAACACCATATTTTAATCTCTTTGTTTCATGTATTAGATTTTGCAACAAAACAGGAAGCTCATGGATACGGTGGTTGACAAACTTATTCAAAAGAAAAGTTTAACAAAACAGGAGTTCCTCCATCTGGTCGAGTTGCACGGCTCAATTAAGCCAATGCCTCCGAGCATCATTGACATTCGAATCGCTAAACGGACAAAGTTTCAGGAGGAAATGCTGAAAAACCAAAAGAAAATAGCGGTAGGCAGCAACAGCTCATAAACATGACTCCCCAAAACCATTGCTCTCTTCTACACTGTTTAGATCCGGTTCAAAATTTTGTAGCAGTGACAATGAAAGTCATTGCTTGAGCTGGAAGGCACGAGTATTTGCCTGCAGGCGACCGGTACTTCCAGTCATTTCCCCGCCATGAATCGCACTATGGAGTTGGATAATCTGGTCGATCAGTTGACAGCAGACAGGTGAATATTTGTCAGTTTCTGTTTAAAATTTATCGCATTTGAAATGTGTATTTGCAAAGTTGTCAATTTTTCACAGATTTTCTTCTCCATTTATAGGCTGTATCATTTCAGGTAATGATTCTCAAGGTCTAGGGGATTTTTGTTTATTACTCTGATAATCGTTGGTGTTTAGCAATAAGTTGAGTCTCTCACTTTATGTTATTTTGAAATTAGAGTGCTGTGAAGCAGGGAGAACTTTTAAATTAGAACAAGATTCAACCATCTACGAATTTGCAAACATTTTCAAGTAAAAAACAAACATGTGAAGTCGGGAATGGATTTTTTGTTTTTTTTTCAAAGTAATATATATAGGATCCGATGATCGAATCTTTGACTTTTGGTCGATAGTATAAGTTTTTCTGCCATAGTGTCTAGAATCGAATGTTAGTGTACATTTTTCAAACCATCATGAAGTTACTCAAGTGGTCAAAAATAGTTTGAGATACTTAAGGTGATGGATTCCCGTGACATTAGTCGAGGTGTGTGCAAGCTCGCTTGGACAAAAGGATATCAAAAGAAAAAAAAAAAGTATACATTTTCCAAGTGCAAAGATCAAGCAGTCAAAGTGAGATGCCAATAGTTAGAACAGTTGGTTTGAATGATCAGGATCATGAATCATTTTTCTTTTCCTCACTTATGGTTGGTTGGTACGAAATTGATTATATGTACCAAGTTGGTTGGTACGAAATTGATTATATGTACTAAGTTGGTTGAAGTCTTTCTGAAACAAATTTTATGAATTATAGAACTTATAACAATGAAATGTTGTAAATGATGAACTGATGAGCCTTTTGAGACTTTTGAGAGATTTGCTCAATGATAAACATTTTTCATTAATCAAACTCAATTTAATACAATATTTTATTTGTGGATACTGGCAGGTTGTATAAGAAGAATTTCACTGGCTTTAAATTAAAATTAGAGGGTAAATTTAGCTAAAATAAAGGGAATTTGCACTCTCTAGCAAATTCTCTACCCCACATTAGAATTATAGCAACATTTTAAAAATATTGCAAATATAGCAATTATTTTTAGATAATATTGATGGAGTTTATCTCACACTATTGATGAAGTTTATAAATTTGATTTTGCTATATTTTCATTATTTTGCTATTTATGTAATTTCTTTGCCTTATTTTAATATACATGCAAATTCCCCTAAAATAAACGCTCGAGTTTTATTTTTTATTTTTTTAATTTAACCATTTGGAGGTAGAGATTTAAATTTAAAATCTAGTCATACATTCTCGTCAATAAAAATAATAGCTCAATAATATTTGTGTCTTCCAGACCATGTGTTCGAATCTTCCCCATAGAATTTTCCTACGAATACCTCCTTTTATTTTGTTTGATCCATGAATGAATTATTTATTTCTTGCAATTCCCATTCCATTATATGGGCCATTGAGAGTTGAATTCTTGCATGGGTGAAGGCCCAACAACCAAAAGGCTGCATGCATTAATCAATCAGGCGGCTTCGTCTAAAACGACGTGATTTTTGAAATAGGTCGCCAATAATAATATAACACATAACTGCCCACGTTCGAAACCTTAAAACAAACTGCCCAGTGCCCACTTTCTCTTAATTCTCCACAATTTTTGGCTCACTTTCCTTTATAAATAAAAATACACAATCATCACAATCTCATATTTCTAATCACAGAAACTCAAGAAAATCAGCTTCAACTTCCTGTTCTCAAAGGCCATTTTGAAGTTCCAAGTTTGAAGAATGAATACACATAACACAGCCTCCTCCTCCTCATTTGTTATTATTATGCTCATCTTTTTCACTGCATTGCTGGCACCCGCCGCCGGAGCTTTCGAGTTCAGAGTCGGTGGCGATATGGGTTGGCGAGTTCCTCCAGCCAACAACTCTAAATTCTACACTTACTGGGCCTCCGTTAACCGGTTTCGAATCGGAGATTCTCTCGGTAAGTCCTCCCTTTCCTTCCACTTCTTTGTTCTTGCATCAAATTTTGTGTTAAGCAACTAAATTTTAAGATTTCATGATTTTAGTTTGGAAGAAAAGTAAGAAAAGAAAGGCCTTCTTCCACACTGTTTTTAGAGTTAATCTGTAACTTTGTTGTTTCTCGGCAAGCTTTTTTCATGAGCAAATATACCCAAAATGTAGGAATAAGTTAGAAGAAACAAGATTATGTATAACTATTTGCTTTTTTCATGAGCAAATATTATGACGGTAGGTTCCAACTAATAATTGAGTGCATACATTGTGTATTTATTATTATAATTTTGAGGTGTAGCTTTCGAGTACAAGAATGATTCAGTTTTGATGGTGGAGAAATGGGATTATTATCACTGCAATTCAAGCGATCCAATAGTGGCTTTCAACAATGGCAAAGGCCTTATCAAGCTCGATAGGGCAGGCCCCTTTTTCTTCATCACCGGCTTCCCCGATCACTGCAAGCGCGGCCAGCGCTTGCTCGTCGAAGTCATGTCTCCGCATCCCATTGCCTCGCCGCCGTCTCTTCCACCCGAGTCTTATTATGCCACCGATGCTGCTCCTTTGCCATCCTCCCACAATGCTGGAGCTGCTGTTCCGGTCACCGGGCCGGTCGTCGTATTGCTCATGGCTGCTGTTCTTGGATTGTTCTTGATTTCCTTTTAAGCTTAAGTTATTTGATGATCAACTATTTTTATGTTTTGGACTAATTATTGTTTGTTGTTGGTTTTTTCTTAATGTTGATTTGATTTGATTCTATTTATATATTGTTAATTGTTTGGATTTGATCATGTACTTGTTGTTCCTTTATTATGTCTAAATTGAAATGCCCTATTTTCTATATCATTAGAATAATTGGAAAACTATTTGCACACATTCAACTTAATTAACATGATGTTTTCATACATACTAGAATATACAAATAAACTATTCTAATCTTAGAAACTCATTAATAAACCTTACATGATAGATTTCAAAAAATAAAAATAAATCTTACCACTAACACTAATAATATACAAATGTCAACAAGATCAATAGCACACCCAATAACCAGAGTTCTTTGGAAAGCAACATACTTCTTTATCTAACAACATTATAAAATAAAAAATGTTCTAAATATTGAAATTAATTTATAAAAACGGTATACATTTAATGTTATTATTATTACTTTTTGGGAAAATTGCACAAACCACCCCTAAAGTAGGGTGTTTATAACAATTACATCGTCTGTCTTTGAAATTATTTACAAATTAGGGTCGTTGTGTCTTTCTGAAAGTCGCGACCAACGGTGAAACATGCAATGCTAACTGTAAGTTAAGTTGGGTCGCGTCTTTCTCAAAGACGCGACTTAAAAAAAAAAAATTAAATCCTAATAAAAAAAAATTTGTATTTAGTTATCGAACATAATCCTAACAAACTTTTAGGCCTCCAAATTCTCAAATCCATTATATATTTTATTTCAAAAAAATTATATTTATAATACTTACATAATTTTAAAAGATTTATATTACATTTTATAAATATCCTTAAATAGAATATATATTTTAAAAAAATTAAAAATAAAATATATTTTAAATTATTAATCTTAAATATTAAATTTTAAAAAATAAATTAAAATCTTAAAATTTCTACTATATATATGATATTTTAAAATAATAACTTAAAAATGAGATCTAAAAAACCTAATCAAAATCCTAAATAGATGAAAATAATACATTTTGTTGCATTTATTTAAATCCAAAATTTTGGATTTTTGTGTGTAAATAATGGCGGTGTAATATGTATTTGTAGAAACTTATCATCTAAATGGATGAAAATAATTAATTATATTAATTGTCCATTTAGGTTCTAAACTTATTTGTTTTGCCCTAGGTGTGTTAATCCTCATAAAAGTCTAGGTTTCGGTAGTATAGCCGTGAAAAAACACTAATTTTGATAATATATTATTTGTTTTGATTTTTCGTATATAAAAATTAAACGATTCTGATGAGGAGAAATATAAAAGTAAAGTCCACTTTTTATTTGATAACCATTAGATAATTACTTAAGTAGTAGTTTGTTAGAGATTTGCAAAGTAGTTACGATTTTTTTTAATGTGCGAGAATAACTAAGAAAATTTTTAATTATAAAAAATTATTATTATTTTGTTTCTTTTCATAATGTGGGTTATGTCTTTCAGAGAGACGCAACCAAACTATTCGTTAATGACGTGTGTCTACGTATGTCGGACACGCTTTTGACTGTTTGTCCACTTTTTTTTTTCGTGTTGCTTATTTTCCAAAAGCGCAACAACTCATATTAATAAATAAATTTGTTTTGGGCCATTTTTGAAACTAAATTTCAAAAAAATGCCCAAATTTCTAAATTTTCCATTTTACTGATATAAATAGCTTAGCTGTGCTGTCAAACTAATGAAAATCTACCATGTGGCTAAGAGTCTTGCTAAAATTAAATATTTAGTGTAGAAAAAATTTGGTGGAAAGTCACATTCATATCATTTGAGCTTCTCATTCCAGGAATGCACACCACTAATTCCTATTATTTGTCAGAGAGTTCACACTATGCCTATTTAATTCATAATAATTCCCTTTTCAAAATGAAGTGCGTGATCCACAAATAATTTCATTATTTGGTTGTAAACTAGTTTAATATCAATTTCATGAATTGGATTTTTGAAATTGATATTTATAATTTTTTTACCCAATTAATATCGAAAAAAAAAAATGTTTGTGGGTGTGATTTCTGATTTATTTCGGACCTCCAAATTTGAAATGAATCTCAAATAATTTCTTAGTGAATCTCTTTTAGTTCTTAGACCTATACCTCCAATTCTTATCACTGCTAACCCAATATGGTAGAAACGCTTAATTTTCTAAATTTGTAAATTATATGTGAGAATATTAGGTTAATAAAATTTAGAAAACCAAAAATTCTTGAAAATTTGTAAGGAAAAAACTTCAAAATTCTACAATATAGGCATTCCATAGCTTATGATACATTATAGGCATTCCATAGCTTATGAAAAAACTTCAAAAATTCTAAAATTCTTTGCGGTGGATAATTTGTTGTATAGGCATTCCATAGTGGTACGTGTGAAGCTACACCTAAAATGTGTGAAAATTATTTCGATGCGCTTAGCATTCACTCAGAACACATGCA
>JBBMEF010000001.1:13929688-13966081 GCA_037832685.1 Sicyos baderoa | reverse complement strand
TCAAAAAAAAGTTGCTATATTTGCAATATTTTTAAAAAGTTGCTATAATTCTAATGTAGAGTAGGAAAATTGCTATATAGCGCAAATTCCCAAAAAAAAATTATTCGTAATAAAAGATGATAAAAGAACTAATTAGGAAGACAAATTCAATTTGATCTCACCAAACATTAAAAACTTTCCAACATTTAGGGTCTTCAATTATTTAATTTCAACAAACTTAGAAAAGGCAACTCAACAATATCTCATGCCATGTCAGCTCAATTATGTAATCGTCTACCTCTTGCAATAATGAAGATTTGACGAAACTGAAAAGTTTAGACCCCGTTTGATAATTATTTGGTTTCTTGTTTTTTGTTTTTCAAATTTAAATCTATTTTCTCCCAAATTTCTTATAATTTGTTTTATCATTTCTATCATGTATATATTTTTCCTTAAGAAAGTAGGGGAAGACCAACCAACTTTTAAAAACAAAAAAAAGTAGTTTCCTAAAGTTTGTTTTTGTTTTTAAAAGTTTGTTAGTATTCTCCTACTTTCTTAAAGAAAGATGGATAAACGGTAGGATGGATAAAGCACATTGTAGAAAATTTGAGAGATAATAGGCTTAAATTTGAAAAACCAAAAACAAGAAACCTATCAAACGGGGTCTTAGAAACCCAACAATAATGAGGACTTTTCAGGTATAATAAAAAAAAAAAAAAAAGTAAATATAAACTTTTTAAATAATTTTTTGCATATGAACAAAATTGAGATAGTAGACTAAAAAAATTAATTCATCTCATAACTTCAATCAACGTACATATAATCTTTAGACAGTATAGTATTTCTTAATCAGCGTAACCTATAGTTTTTATTAAAAGATATACAAACATGATTGAAGTATGAGAAAAAGAAAAAAAAAAGTTATGGTACATGAAATGTGGCTTTACTCAATTTAAGGAAAAAACTATATTTCATTTACTAAGAGAAGTCTATCATATAGACGGTCTAGAGTGGTTATAATTGGCTAAATGTCTATGAGAAAATATTAGAATTAAAACACTCAGCTAAGTACGATTATATCATTTGTCAAAAAAAAAAGTACAATTATATCAACTATTATAAAATCTATATAAATAAATTATATAATTAAAATAAACAGGCTGAAAAATTGACTCATAGCAAATTTCCTTTTGATAATTTGAAAAACTAAAATAATTAAAATACCAAAAGATAGAATGGTCGGTCAAGATACACACATTTATAAAAGATGCCAATTAATTCTAAGGTGAACTTCATATTCTTTAATAAAAAATATTAAACTTCGATATGGAAAGATATGACCTAAAAAATAATGACCACTATGTAATTTAATATGAACATTATCCTATTTTAATTTAAATATAAAAGATAGTAAAGAAAAATATGGTATAAGTCTATATTAGATCACACCTAAATATTTTTCTTTTATTATTTTACAAATTAATGATAAGATCACAAGTTACTAAAATTGAGACTGATCAATTATAAACTAACATGTCACATGCATATTTGACAACTAGTGTTGAGGTCAATTGACATGCGTAATTATTTGATAATGAAGATGTTTTCTTAAAGCGATCATAAAGATGTTAATTTGAATTTTTGTTCAAATAAAAAAAAACATGGAAATTTTGGTATAAAATTCTTTCTTTCTTCCATGGAAGTTTTGGTAATTTGACGTTGAATAAGTCTATTTGGTATTAAACATCTATGCGATTATTGGTCTCCTAAATTCAGATCCGAAAATATGTTTCCGAAGTCGTATAGATAAGAGGTTTATAAAAATTAAATTAACATAAGAAACTAAAATGTAAGATTAATTAAAAGCACAAGAATTAAATTTAAATTTGAATGTAGTCCTTAGTCATGTACTGTTAATTTATTAGTTAAAATCAATGAATATATTATTACAAAATTAAAAAATTGCTAAAACTAACAATTATTATATATATCATCATTAAACTAATAACTGTAAGTATACATCTGCGTTTAATTTGGAAATTAATTAAAAATAGCTAAAAATAACATTTTACGCATACATTTTGAGTAGTTTACTTTCAGTTTCATTTTGCATGGAACAATCCAATTCGTAAAACATCCAATTTTTATAACTATGATGGTCACTACGAACTCGAAGAAAATTGATATCAGTGCTTATTTCTATTAGAAAATATAAAGTTCCACCTCAAAATCAATTGACAATGAGGGGGAGTAACCCATATTTCTTATATTGATGTTGGACTCTTCCATTTTCCAATGTGGGACATTTATGAGATCGGTGCCTCTTTTGGGCTCACCAATCTTACATCGGATCTCAATTTCATTTTTACTGGACCGATACCCGTTTGGGCATTATGGACTCTGATACCATATTAGAAAATATGAAGTTCCACCTCAAAACCAATTGACAATGATGAGAGTAACAAATATCTCTTTTATATTGATGTTGGACTCTCCTACTTTCCAATGTAGGACATTTGTGAGATGCTAACAAGTTCGGGTGTGGAAGACACAAATATAAAGAGTTCATAGGACCTTTTTGTGAATCGTTGATGAACCAATGACAAGGTCAAAATTTTGATGCGGCTATTTGTCTGAGCATTCCTTCATTGTGGTTCAACTTTGATCTAGTTTTGATTTGGAACAAGAAATGGTATGAATGTCAACAACACTCCAATGGCTTCGATCACATTTAGGACGAAGAAATTCAGATGGGGACCTGGAAGAGATCACTAATTAGCAACTGTTTTCCTCATCTTTTATAAAAAGTTACAAACATGTCGAAACCCGAATCAATCTTCTAATAATTGTGAGAAAAGAATAAAAGAAACTCGTTAAATAGATTAACAAAAGTTGAACTCAACTGACATAATTTTTGATAACCAAGACGGGTTTAGAGCACAAAACAATATAATAAGGGCATAGCTAGTGATAAAATTTGACCTTTTTTTTTAGTGAAAAATCTCATTTTGGTAAATGTCACCAAAATTCATATGATGTTCATCTTGTGACTGCCAATGGTGAGGTATGAACTCCAACAGTCAAGTAAAACTTATCTCAATTGTTCCTTCAATTTTTGGGTTATTTGGTTAAAAGTAAAAAAAATAAAAGCTATTAAGAAAATTTATAGTCATGTAACAAACTAAGCACCATCAAAATTTAGCGGTCCAATACTATACCAAGCACACACTAAAATTTGGAAAGCAAATCCACATCCCTTCCTTGGGCAGATTTGAACCTCTATTGTTAATCATTATGGATTGACTCAAGTGGTTAAAGAAGGTTTTTGAGTGTTTAGGGTAATGAGTTAAATTTATGGTGTTTATCTACTTAGAAATTAATTTCCTACAAATTTCTTTAACATCGGAAAATAAATAAATCTTAAAAAAAAAAAACCTCTTTGTCTTTGACTCTTTTGTTGTTTCTCGTCGGTAATGTTATAGTGAGCTGGGGTGGAAAGATTCGAATCTGAGACCTTTTAGTCAAGAGTATATAAACCTTAACCAGCTCTAATAGTGATAATGGTGGGCAAAGTTGAGCTTCATTTCAGATAGAGAAAATAACATTCATCATATCTTTATCTACCTAAGAATTAATTTCTTATAAATTTCCTTGATAACTAAATCAAAATATAGTAGAGTTCGATGGTTGTTTGATGAAAATAGTCAAAGTAGGGTAAGTTGACCCTGAGATTTGTAGATGTCAAAAAAAAAAAAAAAGCTATGGCTATGTAAAAAAACCAGAAGTTAGACAGTTACTAATATGCAAGTCATGATAATGTCATCAATGCAATTTTTAAAAAAAAAAAAAGAAAAAAGAAGTTAATGTCATCAATGCTAATGAACTGAATTTGAGGTACTCTAAATTACATCATCAAGGATCTTAAGGCCTAGGATCTAAAATTCAACTCAAACCATATCTCCTTTGCTCACTTTGAAAGGGATATAATGCTTCTTTCAAATTTAGAAATAAAATATAGATTTTGAATTATTCACATGTATGGAATAAAAAATTATTTGAAATATTTTAGAGTTCTAACTAGCTAAAGGAGGGGATGAGGATGCAGGATGATCTTCATACAAGACTTATTAAAGAATAAGCAGGATGCAAGTGTAAGAATTAGAAAAACATTATCTTAAAAGCTATGACAATTTACTAATAATTATTTGCAGTTTAATTTATCGAAATATTAACGTATTATTTCCATTTGCATTAAACATGCATTAACAATCGAAGGATCATTATTTCACATGTGGTTGTTAAAGTAACTCATAAAATATCAAATCTTGGATAAATGACCACCATGGCTTTAACCTAGTCCCTAAAGGAGACCTTATTGATAGAGACTTGGAGTCTTTAAGATATGCTCCCTTACACATACTTTCAAAGATGACCACCATCGGGCTAATGAAAAAACAGTAAAAACAAAGATATAATAGGTATTAATGAAATTTTTTATTAATTAAATTTAAAATAAAAAATAGATTTACAAATATTTTCAATTTATAATAATTTTTTTAAAAGGAGTTATTTACTACAATTTCCTTAATTTTTTTGTTTGAGACAAAATTAATTTTTTTATTTAATTTATAAATAGTAACATGATAATTATGTACTTACAAAATTCCTTTAGCCAACAACAATTTAACAAAATAGTTAAAATTAATGTGGTTAAATTGTGTCAAAATAATAATCAAAGAGGTATGTGACTTGAGTTTCTCAATAACTATTATACAAAAAAAAATGTTATATTAGATTCTTAGAATCAAATATGTGACGCTGGTGTTAAATTACTTTACAGCCAAACAATGAAATCATTGCGTCATTAACCCGGTTGGTATCATAATTTTTGTACAAAGCTTTTTATTTATTTAATTTATTTTTTTTAACCTAGGGAGAACATTTAATGGACGCAATACCCATCACCCGCCACTCCACAGTTCATTTTGGCGCCAACTCTCTCTTTCTCTCCATCTCTCCCGCCGATCTCTCAGAATGTAGCGAACATCGATTTTCATGGAAGATTAAGTGAATTGAAGATTTATTGATTGATTTCTCAACTAAGATGACGACCTTGGAGCTTCGTCCTCCTCAGTTCTCAGAGGTAAACTTGCATTTCTCTTTATTAACATCAATGGCGCCTCGATTATATCGATAAATCTTTCTTATGTTGTTGAGTTTGAAGATGAACTACAGATTTTCTGTGAATTTGTGATTGATTTTTAATTACACTGTTTACTGAAATCTATGTTGAAATTTCTATCGCGGATGTCGTTTTCGATTTCGTATTCGTTATTGTTATTTTGATAGATTAGTAGATTGTGTTGCATTCATTTGATACAAAAAACGCGGCAATTACTTGAGGATTTTGTTAATTATCTGCGTCATCTCGTAATTTTCACAATTCCAGTTGCAGGAAGGGATAATGCGAATTCATTATGAGTTCTTTTTTTAATTTGACATCTCGATGAAGTTTTAATCTCCCTCCATTACTCAGTGCTTAACAATTGCTTGTATTTTTCTCTTAATTTTCTTTTTTTTGCAAGTTATTATGAATCCTTAATGGCTGAAAGTTGAAACCTCTCGTGGTTTCAGCTCAGTTCCTATAGATTTAGCTTTACTGTAATTTGTATTAACCTAGCGGAATAGAACAGTCTATGTAGCTAATCAGGATTAGGCTTGTTTGGAAATCGGTCATACGAGAACCTCTTTTGCTTGTATCCGGTTCTATATAATATAAAGTATAATATAATGTATGAGGATGATTTTCGAGACTTCATGCCTGACTTTGAAATTCAGTTTTTTTCTGATCAGTTTCGTTTCCGATAGACATAACTGCTTTAACTCTTGAAACAGATTGGTTGATTTTTTCGCCGGTCTTACATTCAGAATTTAAGCTATCTTCTTAACAGGCAATCTAGCTGTATTTGATTAGTTGATTATGTTTTGAACACAGGATTTAGCTTGGCTTCCTTGCTGGCTTCAGCACAATCAAACAACACCATCCAGTGAGCAGGGAATAGACTCTCGATACGAGTCGGCTATCAAGGTTGGCATCCATCTCTGGTATTTACATTTACTACCATGGTCTTCTTTTATGCATAATCCTTGTGTAAGGATTTTTCTTTGTAGCTTCTCCAATTGAAATGAACATCGTTTTACTCTTCTTGTGCAATAATTCAATAATTCAGTGGAAGTATTCTATACTTGGGTATAACTCAATTGGGTAAGACATTATACATATGACAAAATTTAATAGTCAGATGTTTGATTCCCTGCCAGCACTGTAAAACTCAAAAAAGAAAAGCGAAGATGCTGATAGCCTAGTTCAGTAGATCTTTTTTTTTTGTAATATAAATTCATAATGCAGTTTTGATGCTTTTAAATTTCTTAAAATCTAAATGACATGATTTGCTATTGATAATGTGGGAATACATTATCATTTCAAAAGTGAATTGGTTAAGAATCATGTCAGGCGATTTCATGCTCAGCAATTCAATTAGCCGCATATCCTGGAGAGGCTACATGGTTCTAAAAAGTATTGATGCATGTCCTTCACATTTAATGTAGGAATTCGTCAATAATCTGGGTGATGCAAATCACTCTCCAAAAGATGGTGAATGCAACAGTTATAATTTATTTCTATCAGGACAGGACAGTTCACTTGAAAGCATCACTCCATCATCTAATAATGTAAGTTTGCCGCAATTTTTACCAATATGCGTTTCTTTAATGCGAATATTTATAATTAAACTTCTTTGAAGCTAGATGGTTTCATAAGTGAAAGATTTAGCAGAAGGCAAACATTCTCTAACAAAAATAAACAGCTTCAGGCTCCAGCAGATGTGCAGAATGATATGGATACAAATGAAGAATAAGTTATACTTTCAAACTGCAAATTTAGGAACAGGGAACAGAGTTTTAGATATGATATTCATTACTGTCTTTGTAGGAATGGATGTGTTTAGTGAGAAGATCAAGTAGTGTGATTGAGAATCTTGTGGATGTGGAGAAATAGTATAAAAGTTGAACTGACTACTGTTTTTATACTTGAAATGTAACATTTTAATTTTAGATTAAATATAAACTAAAGAAATCCAAGATAATAATATTTTTCCTAATGTTATATTGAAGACTCTAGATCTGTAATCTGGACATATCTGCAGTTGTGTTGCTTTTTCTAAATAAATACTTAAATAATATGGTGCCATGTCTTTCTTAACGATTTTTTTTTACAACAAAAGCAGGCACTTCATTTTCATTTGCATCTTTCATCATATGGGGGCTCGGAATGTACTCCACCTCAAGATTTGGATGGATCTCACTCGCTTGAATATAATAAAGTTCAGTCGATAGGTCTTGTTGAAGCATCACTTAATCCAAGGGAAAATATTTCTTCCAAAGAGGGCAATGATGATGTTGACATAGATTTCTCTCCTCAATCTAGCAACAAAGACATTGTGGATAATGTTGTTTGTCAGTCTCTGACCAATTCCAAGGATCATGATAATCAATGGGGAGAAAAATCGAATGTCAGTTGCCTAAAAAGTGCTGAAGCTGACAACGCAGTTGAGCTCTCTGTTGTGGCATCTGAAGCACTGGTTATACATGACTTCTTGAAAACTGAGATAGATACGGAAGCATTATCAGCTGAAGCTGTCCTTGAAGTTTCCATCCAAGTTAAAAGAGCCCGCATCGAGTTGCTGGAAAGTTCAATCGAAAGCTTAAATGAGGAAATGGACTGGAGTGATTCTCTTTCAGACTTGGATGACTTAACAATGCGAGATGCATTTGATGATGTAGGATTACCATGCGGTAATCTCAGCAGCGATCAGCGTGCAAAAATAAGTTTTGAGGTTCAAGATACTTATGCCGATGAAAATCAATCCACACATGGTAGTCAATGTAATTCTATAGATATGAGAAGTCCACAAGACGAATTGGGGAATGGATTTTCCCTGAAACAGTTGGAAGAGAATCTTGGGGTGACTAGATCTGAGAGCTTTCCTTTGGCACATGCGAGTTGTAACATTCAAAATCAACTTCTTGACGATGTTGTGTTGGCTTCAACAAGTCAAAACTATTGTAAATATGAAGAGTCAATGGTGCCGCACTCGGGTCAGAACGAATCAGATGAGTTTGTTGTGAAACAGGTAAAGTCCAAAAGACATCACCATCTTAACTCTTAAGGTTGAACGTTAGCATTACAAATAACATTGAATATAATTTAGGCTTTTAGTAACGACATTACGATATCACGACTGCAGAAAATTGTGCCGTCTATAGTCAATACAAGTTTGTGTATGATTCAGACCAAAGGAAATTCCAGCCTACATGATTGCACCACGGTGTCCGCAAGTGAGTCACTCGATTTATATTTTTGATGTATGAGAATATTTAGGCCAAGTATTAAATAGTTTTCTTCGCATTCTCAGACAATGAAGAATGGGTAGCTTTCTTCGCTAAAGACAGATTTAAGAGTCGCTGGCTGGGTGGTTGGACTTGTCAGGTGTGTGCTCCATTATACTCTTCTTTTCAACTTACCAAATTGGTACATAAGATTATTATGTTGGAATCTGTAGTTTGTTTTTTGTTTTTGTTTTTGAAATTTAAGTTTATTTTTACTCAAGTTTTCTCCAATGTCCTTCATCTTCCTACAATAAATCCATCTCCTCTCCATTCCTGCTCATTTTCTTTTTGTTAGTATAATCAATTTTTTTCCTTCCTCATTTAATCGTTACTCTTATCGTGACTTTCCTCTTCCATTTCCTTTTGTAAGGAAGAAGATGTTTCTGAGCAATCGAGACCAAATGGTGATGGCGGCAAAACCATTCCCTCAATGTTTGCTAACGAGACGAGCTTTCTTTCTGAATCTGCTGATATAGCTCCAGATGCGAACTCTTGTGTGCAAAGATCTGAATCGAAGTTTCAAGTTGCTTCACAGTCAAGTGTACCTTTTGGTCATTCAAATGAAAAAGGTGATGAGGGTTTGCCTGCAACTGAAGATGTTGTGAAATGTAGCCTATCCTTGGTCGATCCTCTTTGTTCTTTTGTTCCATGTAGCATTTCGTTCGACACTGATTGTGCTGAACAGAATCTGAATGAAGGAAAAGATTTTACGAAAGAACGCGTAGGTGCCTCGGAGGATATTGGAAGTCCTAGGTCAGTTAGAAGGCAATCTACTTCACTTAAGACTTACAGCACGATTTTGCCCAGTCATGTTGATTTGGAAAGGAAAAAACTTGACAACAATTATTCACATCAACTACAAAATATCACGATACTTCCTTGGAAAAGAAATTTTGTGGAGACTTTACCCTCTATGACTGCTTCAAAATCTAGAAATATGGATATTTTGGAGAACTGTGAAATGAATGCCAGCCACAATTTAAATGTGAAAATTACTGAACAAAAAAGTAAAGGCGATGAAGTTGCAGGTGATGGGAGTGAGTTCCTTGTTCAGTCGGTAAATAAACTGATAACTCCTGATATCTTAAATCAAAGTCTGGAGGTATCGAAAACTATTATGAAGAAACCCTCTATCAAGAAAGATAATCTACAGAGTTTAGGGACTGAAACTATGTGTGATCGTCCAAATGTCGCAAACATCATGAAGATGCCATCTGAAAGTAAGGTTTCCCTTGAGCCATGTATGTTGGTGCAAAAGAGAGTTCATTTCTCTGAAGCTAATGATCAGCCTCAAGAAAACCAAGACCTTCAGAAAGTACAACCTTCCCATAAAAATTGTAAGGCTTGGAATACTGTTGGTGTTATTTTGTATTATTCACTATTTATTTATGAATAAATTTCATTTTCCTTGAAATGCAGATTCTGATATCGAAACAGGTAAAAGACGGAAGTTTTCTAATCAATGCTCAGTATCTCGCCATCGTGATGGTAGCGATTATCTCAAAAGTCGGCATTGTAAGAGCAGGAAGTTATTAATATTTCAAGGCATACAGTTCTTGGTAACAGGATTTTCGAGTCGGAAAGTAAAGGATATTGAAGGATTAGTATGGAATAATGGGGGTATGGTTCTTCCTGACATTCCTTGTCCAAGTTCAAAGGGGAAAAATATGTCAAAATCAAATTGTAAAGGGCCTCCTGTTATTCTCTCTTCAAAGAAGGTTGGTTCCCTGAAACTAATATCATTATTTACTTAAATGATAATTGTTCTTCTTGGCAGCTCCATTCCTTTTGTTGTTGCCTCATGTTTTTATAATAATAATCCAGTTACATTTTAATGTTGATTAATAACCAACATCAGCATTCATTTACGATTTGACGCCGAGATTTATTAAAATCCATTATCGTCGTTATTTTTTGTTTTATAACTTTGTTGGTCTGATTAATTTTACCTGTTTGTTTTAGCTCCAAACAACTAAATTTTTGTATGGATGCGCGGTGAATGCTCCTATAGTTAAAGTCAGTTGGGTTACTGATTCCATTGCAGCTGGTTCCATGTTACCACCGTGGAGGTAAGTTATTCTGATACTCGTGTTTTAGTTGATTTTTTAGAAGAAAATAAAATCATATTTTCTACTATCTTATGAATCAAATGCAAGGTGTGCGTTCATAAAGACCATCTTTAAAAATGAGAAAAGAACTACGTGTAAATAACTCGAATGACTTCATGATAAAAGTGCCAACAAGAGTACAACTCGAATGACATAATATATGACTTAGTTGTTAGGATCTCACAATTGTTCCACATTGGAAAAGTGGAGAGTCCAACAATAATATAAAAGAGATATGGATTATTCCCCTCATAGCCAATTGATTTTGAGGTGGAACCCCATATAATCTAATATTGTATCAGAGTCCATAAAGCCCAAATGAGTATCGGTCCAATAAAAATGAAATTGAGATCCGATTCAAGATTGATGAGCCCAGATTGAGTTTGTTCAACCATATTGGCTAAAGGTTTGACATGAAAATTGAAATCTGATGTATGCTGTAAGATAGGCCTTTTAATGCTGCTGCTTAATAATATGCTCATTTATTTCTTGGGGAATGCAGCTGTGCCACTAAAAAACATTTTAATTAGTTATAAATTGATTATATACATAGCTGTTCTTGGTTGGCTTTTGTACTTTTGTACCTTTTCTTTTTCTGTGGCTTATTTGATTTTTTATTCTTTACTATTGAAGGTACATGATAATATCAAACCAAGCCGATTGTACTCAAATGGGAAGATCAATACGGCACAGTAGTCGAAGATATATATTTGAGAATGTTGGAATCATGCTTCATGGGAAACAAGGTTTCTGCACCAAATTGACGAAGGTATTATTGGTAAGATTTTGTTTCTTTTACCGATTCTTGAAGCTTAGTCTCTTATATCTTTCGGGCGATCTGTGACATTATTTTGTAGGCACCTCCTGTACCTTCATTCCTTCGATGTCTCCCGGTGCCTGGCCTAGGGACGGCTGTGCTTTCAGGCCATCTATTTATTCAACAACCATGTTCATCAACTGTACTGATTATATAGTTACGATTATACGTAAATACACATATATACACTTGCATATAATTTTTGTCCACAAGCTTATATTATTAATGAAATATTCTTCTTAACATCAACTTTCATATGATTGATTCTGAATATCATACACATGTATACACTATTGCATATGATTGAATCTGAATATCATGTCCTTTTATAATGAAATATTCTTCTTAACATCAACTTTCGCATAATTTGATAATGTAGATGTTACTACTTGGACCTGACCAGTTCAGTCATTTTTAATCCAGCATGGAGGTGGACAGGTATTCAAAACCCTACAATGGTTAGTGAAGAGTTTAAATAAAGAGAAGCTTTCGATCGGAGTCATCGTAGTTGATGATGAGTTCAAGGCTTCCCGTCACTTGAAGCAATGCGCCTTGGAACAAGGGATACCCTTGATGGTAACTACTTGCTTTGCCCTTAAAATGATCATATATATATATATATTGGATAGATAACAAAAACTTTCAATTGATTTATGAAATAGGGTCCTATTATAGTTAAGGCTACAAAAAACACCTTCACTAGGATAGGATAGTAATGTAGTGAGGCTATAATCACTAAAAGTAGAGTCGCTAACTCCAAAATAAGGATAAATTCTACGAAACCAAAAAAGATGAGAAAATGGTATGAATAGCAACTTTTTAGAAAAAAAATATGCACGTACATAGGGTTAGTAAAAGAAAAAAAAATGTCCATACACGGATAACTTCAATCCGTGCACATATAGTTTTCAATAAATACTTTAAACATCTTCAATCGGTAGATAGTCTTCAACCAAGAGACAATGTAAGGTAGAATTGAAACATACAAAAAATACCCAAAATTCTGTAATAGATGAAATATTTCTAAAAAGTGTTGTAATTAAAATATACAACCAAAAGGTCGCCCCTTGAAAGTAAGAGTTGGTAACTCTAAAATAAAGATAAATAAGGGATGGAATCAATAAAATTGCGAAAAGATAAATATTTGTCCATTATTAGATGAATACAACACTACACTACTCGAATAAATAAATTAGTTTGTTTTGTTCTTTGTCTTTGTTACAGTCTACAAAATGGGCCATAAAGAGCTTACACTTGGGAGAGCTCCTCCCTTTAACAGATAACCAAACTGCAAATAAGGCTAATGTTGCAGCTTTCAGAGAAGCTAGCTTGGAATTATAAGTTGCTACCTTCAGAATTATTTATGAGGTAAATATGTAATACAAGCATTAGTTCTACAAGTGTGTGTATTTTTTCCTCAAAAAGATCATCCAAATGAGTATAAATAAAATAGCCAATGTTAATATTATATACCTTGTGTTATAATCCCAATCACATGGAACACTTTTCTATACTATTATGGATATTGCTTCTATTCATTATCAACCACATAGGTGAGATCCAGTGACATAAAAAGGTTATTTGAAAAAGTAAGTGTAAGGGTGTAAAAAAAAATCAAACAATCTGAATAACCTGATCAACTCACTTTGATGGATTGAGATGAGTTCAAAACTTATATGAGTTGAATTGATAATAATAAAGTTTTTATGAATGAGTTGGTTCATAGATTGACCTAAAATCAATTTAAGTTGATACGAGCTAATCCGATGTCCCAACCTAATCCAACCCCTAAATATATGGGTTGGATTGAGTTGAGTTGTCAAGGTTGGACATATTTACATATTTATCAATCCAAAAATTTAGGATGGTTCAAAAAATTTCCTCAACCTCGACCTATGCTCATCCATATATTTTTTTTTTTTGATATCCATGACTGTCCGGGCCATCCATACTTTATTTAAGCATTAGAAAATTTTCCGGATTATGATATTGAGAATTGACATCTCTAACAAGGTAATGATCAAGAATTGTATTATGATTTATGAGGTTAGAGCTATTTGATAAACATGCTCTTTTATCTCCTCCAAAGCTGCAACGTTCTCTTTAGGTATTTATACTTTAAACTTTATCACAATTTTTTTTTTCCAAATTATATTCAAAGTTTGAGCAAAATTTACCTACTTGCTAGTATATATAACTTATACATACTTATACCAATAAAATGAGAGGATAATAATATGCCACATAAGTATTTTAACATTAGTTAAATCATTATTTTTTATATATTTTTTAAATAGACTTTTAATTTACCAATGTGCACATTATCATACTCTTATTCCATTGGTAAGTATATTTAAGGGACACATTAAAAATTTCATTGGGTATATTTAAGATACATATTAACAAGTATCTAAGTTTTTGTCTTCAAGTATTTGTGCTTTAGATGGCTGCACTCAAACTATTCATCTATTATTCTAGGATGCAATGAAACTTGGGAACATACATCTCTTTATTAAGTTGAGTCAATGGTAATTCCTGTAAACTTTCATAACTAAGCGTCTAAAACTACTAGGGAAATGCATCATTTTATAATTTGATCAAATAATATCATTTTTTTCTTCTGTTTGCTCTCATGAAAAACCATTCGACTTCAAAAATTTTAGTCTTTGAAAATTTGAGTTTGTTTGTATTGTGATTTGAATAGCAAAAATGAATCAGATGTATTTTTAAAACTTTTTTTAAAAAAAGATTTTGCGGTGAACAATTTTTTTTTTTTTTTGTAGTAATAAAATTTTGAATTTAAAATTTAAATTATAAAACCTTTTTCAATAAGGACTAATAAATATATTATTTCATGTTATAGACTCAATTTATTATTGTGAAATTAAAAGATGTAGATGTTTATAAAAATAATAATGATATAAAATTTATAACCGTAACATATGAAAACCCAAGTTTTAGTTTTGCCATTCCAGCTTAATTTTGTGAATTAGAATTCAAGTTAACTCCTCAAGGTTTGCAATTATAAAAAGGAATAAACTAATTTAAGAATGGCATGAGGTTAAAGATAAAATTATGGGGCACAGAGTTATAGGCAAATATGAGATCCACAAGGATTATAAAACACATTTAGCAACATGCATTATATATATTTGCATTTAATCTTTAACCTAAATAAACTAAAAGTAAGATGAAACTATTGAACTATTCTATTTATATTCAAACGTGAAATGTACACTCATATTCAAACGATCACCAAGTTTTAAAACTTTACATTTTCAATTGCATATCTTGGTAACTTATAAAATAGCCAAAAAAAAAAGTAGTGATATCATGTACCACTTAATAATCAAGAACCTCTTACCCCAAATGTTGTTGAATTCAAAAAAAAAAAAAAGTAACCTATAAACCTAAATAAACTTTACATTTTGATGTGCTCTCGTGAATCGAGTTTGGATGATAAATTATAGCAGCAAGACCTGTAGTAACGAGACGTCAAGTTAGCAAGCAAAGAGGGAGAACCAAAAGGCCTCATATATTTATCGACTCAACCCGACCTGTTCGAATCATGACTTCGATGCTGATCACGCTTCTTGTAGTTTAAGGCGAGGAACGACATTCATAGATTGAAGTTCCTGCAGATAGAAACAATCATCAAGAATTTGCCAAAACTCGTTATAAAACATGACAAGTAATTATCTTGATCAATTTTGTTATATATACACTAGTAAGGTAGATGTAAGAAATATAATTAAAATACTAAGGGTTTATAGTCATTATTCAATAGCTAATTAGCTGAGAATTTTGTTAGTATGGAGGGGTTATAAGTTTAATCCATGGTAGTAACCACCTACCTAGAAATTACTTTACTACGAATTTCCTTAACAATCAAATGTTGCAGTATGGTGAGAATAGTCACATAATATCCAACCGAAAATCAAACTAGATATAATAAACCCTACCACAGATGTTAAAAGAGAAAAACAAAAAAACAAGAAAATTCAAATAAAAACTAAAAACTACCCACCTGGAATAAGAGCTTACAAGCATATGGAAGTTTCAAAGTAGAGATATTATCTCCATTTTTACACATGGAACAGATTGCCGTTTTTAGCTTATGGTTGTAATATCCCAACAAACCACAAACTCTGCACACCTGTGCCAATAGGTGAGAAACATAATTAGCTATGTGGAAGCATACACGTGATTTTCAATAAAGAAACTTGCGAGATTAGTCGAATCTAAAAAATAATTGCAAACATGGTCAATTTTAAAAAAATTAACAAATAATCATTAGTATTAATAAAAATACTATATTAACAAGTATTTATACATGTTAATACAGTATTTTGAGTATATATAATACAATATTAAAACATATTAATGACTATGGATGCAAATATTTTAAAATTTGCCAACATTTGTAATTATTTTGTGAAAACAACCTATCCACTACAAATTCTCTTTTTAATATAAATCAAGTATATAAACAAAATCATCGTATAAATTATCAACGTTAACTGTTCGGAATAGTAGCGAGATCTTGACTAACTGCTTTACTCTTATCATCGTCGAAAGAAAAACAAACAACTTCTAGCACTAGATGGGAGTAAAGCCTCGAACTAGATATTGCAAGTAAAATTACGATTTGTGAAAATAAGAATGAAACCATGTTTTGCATATTCACGAAAGAGCGAGTATGGTACAAAAAAAATGCTTCTACTCCATTCATTCTAACAATGGCTTAGAAGTAAGAAACTACAAATGGCAAGGCAAGAACACAACCAAGAAAAGTACCTGGACTTCGAAAGGATCGCTTGAGACCATTAAGCGTTCGTAAATCAGCATGCTGGCACCATAAGCAATCAAACAATCACGTTCCATTTCTCCTACTCGTAGTCCTGCAAAATAGACAACTATCTAAACCTGCAATACTTCTTACACTGAGGAGAAGTTGAAAATAGTAATTAAAAGATGCCAGACCTCCATTCTTAGCCCTCCCTTCTGTTGGTTGTCTAGTCATCATGACCCGCGGACCAGCACCTCGGGCATGAATTTTGTCTAGGACCTATTTATCATGAAACATTAGGCAAGAGCAAAACAAATATATGATACTGTAAATGATGTAAGTAAATATATGGGATTGGAAACAGTAATTCACAACATGGTGGAACAGAATCTTACCATGTGTTTTAACTTTTGGTAGTAAATTGGTCCCATAAATATATATGCCTGTAGTGGGCAACCAGTGATACCTATAGAATGGAAGTACATATCAGCTTCTAACAGCCAAAGAAAAAGTTTAGAGAACAATACTCAAGAAAATTTCCTTCCAGCATTTTAATTATTTAGCATGCAGAGTGAGTATAATGGCAAGAAAAAGTTTGCTTCGCCTCAGAAAACTCCTAAAAGCAAGGCAACACACCGTAAAAGCAAAATGTCAAGGTAATATCCCGAATAGACACATAAGAATAAACTCAATCAATCCATATCATTCCACTCATCTGGATAGACAAGGCACATAAGAATAAACGTCAAAACAGTGTTCTTCATGTTTCAACATAGACATTTCAATATTTGACGTAACAATGTTATACGAAAGGAAACAGAAGAATGTTTTACTGGACAAAATAAAAAAAGTAATAGGACATTAAACTTCTCAATGTAAGATTAGTTAACACTCGGGGAAGATAAGAACCTGAGTAAAGAATATCCTTCCCGTTGTAACTGAAGCCTTTCTTGATAAGAGTCTCGCTGAAAAGTGAGAAGCAAATAATTGAATGACTTCTAGAAAACCATAGAAGGTGTTGGAGGATGCAAGGAAGCAGTATACCTTATATCATCAACTTTATCGGCATGACCACTTGGCTCTCCAAATGCACTACCATAGTGAAACCTACCACACGAAACCCCCGCTTTTCCTCCTAGGAGTTCAATCATCTTCCCCACTGTCATTCGACTGCAGCAACCAGTTAATAAAAAATTAACGCCAGTAATCTTACACAATTTAGTAAGTGGAATAAATCAAGTCACAAAGTCAAGATGATTTATGCAATAATTTTAGAATTGTGGTTGAAAAGAGAGAATAATGCAAATCACGTGTACAAACGAAAAAGTAAACAAGACCCTACTAAAACAACATGCATACATGTGGCAAGAGTGAAAAAAAAAAAAAAAAGAGTCAACATAGGAGAAGATTGCACCAAAAAAAAAAGGAGAGAAAAAATTTATCATGACTAAAATATATCAACAAAGATGCAACATTTGCAGTGTTTGTTCTTTTTAAGGGAGTGATTGGGGCAAGAAGGATGAGAATGATTATGACGGAATAAATCTCTTACCCATGTTAGTCAGTGAGAATCTTCCCCATATTCTCATTCTCCCTGACAAATTTTTCTTCTCCTCATAACTATTTTAAATTCTCTCCCTAACCACTTTTCATTTTCCCTAGATTGAATTGGTGTGCATTGAAAGATTGCATGGGTACCGTCTGCTCAGTGCTCACTACTTCTACACAAATAAACCTTAAAGGGCAATGATCTGACTGATCGGAAAATAATGAGTGTGAGATGATCAATTTGATCAAGACTATTAGGATTGTAAATTGATGGGTCTGATATGAGAGGTAGCGTGAAATAAATTTGTACCACGCTGAAGAAGAAAAGTTTGATCTAAAGAAATATGTGAGATCCGACAAGAATGAGTATGGTTGTCGTGGCGGCTTGGGATTGGGAAAATAGAGTTTTTTTCCTACCGCTCTGATACCATGTAGACTTCTACTTTCTCTTGTTTTCTAATCAATAATAGATCATATGTGTATACGGAAAGGAATTCATCTAACGAATAAAATTTAGAAATCCTAATCTATCTAACACAGTAGAACAATAGTAAAATTATAAAAATACCCTTCCTAACTTAATTAGGATTTTCAATAGTATAGAGATATTTGTTTATATATGGTGCATCTCGAACAAAAAGCCCGTGCCTGTTTGCATCTTGCGCCTCAAGCCACAAACAACTTGTGCAACTTTTTGTGCCTTTTAAAATACTGCGTATAGAAGACAAATCTAGGGATTAGTTGACACTACAGTTGAACATTGCTCTTGTGGGGAGAGAGGATTCACGCTTCATGAATGGTGTGAGTGCTAACACACCAAAGCCGAGTGATGATAGACGTCAAGATTTTGGTAGTGATAACAGACGTCTGGATTCACGAGGAGAGATGGTATGCTATTATTGCCATAAATTGAGGCATGTAAAGAGAGAATGTGAAAGTTGAAGTACCAGACAAAGGTCTCAGAAAACTCACCTTGCATCGAATGTTACCACTTCCACTGTCGACGAGTTTGCTAAACTCCGAGTGACAAATGATTCATCACAGTCATCATCTTCAAATCCTCCTATTGCACAACCCTAGTCGAGTACGGTAACAATCATTGTCTTCTTAAATCGTCGTCCAAATAAGTTATAGACTCTGGTGCCACTACTCATATGACAGGTAATACGAATTTGTTCTCTATTTCTTCGTCATCATCTACATCTTTTCCTACTATCACCTTAACAGAGGGTCATCATCTCCTGTCTAGGGATCGAGCTCAATAATACTTACCCTTAACATTTCTTTGTCCTCTATCCTATGCTTGCCTAAATTCTCATTTAATCTCATTTCCGTAAGCCAACATTCTTGTGACCTAAATTGTTTCGCTTTTTTTTCCTAGTTATTGCTTGTTTTAGGATCATATTACAAAGATGATTATTAGTAGAGGGCATGAATCTAGGGGTATCTACATTCTTGATCACAATCCAGTATGCACTATAGCATGTTCGAGTACCAAGTCTTTGTTCGAAATCAATTGTCAATTGGGTCACCGTCGTTGTCAATTTTAAATAAATTATATCCAGAGTTTAGTATGGATATAAATAAATTAAATATTTGTGAAATAATTTACAAAGATATAATATATATAAAAACAACGTATAATTGCTTAAAAAATAACAACACATAATTGCTTAAAAAAAACAACATATAAAAGCAAGAAGTATTACAAGAGACATGAATTACAAAGTAATATAAATAAACAGCTCTCCAAGAGACTTGGAAGTTTAATATATTAGTGACAAAAATAGTAAAAAATATGCATTACCTTGGGAATCCATGAGGATTCATAATTAGATCTGGACAGATTCCACGTTCGGAAAATGGGAAATCTTCTTGTTGGACAATAGTGCCGCATACACCTTTTTGTCCATGTCTGCTACTGAACTTATCACCAAGCTGAAAGAACAAACGTGCAAATTCATGTATGAAGGAATAGTTCTATAAAGGAGAATATTGTTACTCAAGGTGATCCTAGATAAAGAATGCCTACCTCTGGTCTACGAGTTTGGCGAGTCATAAGTTTGATACATAACCACTCATTTTTATCGGAGGAAAGAGTCACTCTATCAACCACGGTAGGCTCTCCTTCAAAGCCTTTAAATTTTTGAGGACAATACTTATATGCACTGATAATAAAAAGAGGGTAAGCACAAATGGCATCAGTGAGATACGTCAAAGATATCTTTGGATTGCAACTCACTTATCTGGTAGTCCTGCTAAGGGTGACCCTCTTGTTATGATGGGGATTTGTTTGTTGACATAAATGTCATTTGCTCTAATTATCTCTCCCGGTGCAGCAATACCATCGTCATCTAATATCTATAGAAATCCGTGAACAAGTAAACATCCAAGTGTTAATGATGTTATAGATTCAAAACATGAAGAATATGAACCGACTAAAAGAGAACATGATGAACATTCCATAAGATTTTTTAGAGTGGTAAAGTCCACTTCAGATCCCAGCTCCAATTTCCAGAAATATGAAAACTCAGATAAATTTGGTATTGATCTAGAACTAGAAAAAGTGTTTCTTTAACAACGAACGTTCTAGAAATACATGAAAATTGCAAAAGTAACTATTGAAAACAAAAGATAATAAACACCAAAATGATGCTTAATTACCTACCAACCAATATATTGGATCAAATGGATTTTGGAAACCCACGTTAAATAACTCAATTGAATTCAATTTCACTTGGCTGTCAAAAGACTTACAATACAAGGATATATCTAGTAAATTACTAAAAGAAACCAAATTTCTGAAACTACGACTTACGAACTGGTCCTATTGGAAAGTTAAAAGACACAATTTTTTTTTCTCTTAATGATAGGAATCGAAGAAGTGAAAGTGTTACATCGATGCCTATCAAAACAAACAGCTAATAAAGGCCAATCAAAGAGAAAAATACTCGAGAAAAATCGGTAGATACAACTTACAAGCCTTAATATGTTGCTCGCAGACCGAAAAAGATGATTGTGTGTCAAACACCAATTCCGTTGGGTATAGTCAATGAAAGGAGAAAAAGTTGAATATCAAGGGGGATTTGGATATAGTCAATGCAAGGTACGTATTGAAGAAAAACATCCCAACAATGAACGACGAATGTCGATTTTTGGGCCTACCACAGCTAAAGATCTCCTCGTCCATAGTCCCAATGAAGATGGCGAACATCGAGTTCGACCTTCGCTAGTGATGCTTTTTCTCTTCATCAACCAGGCAAAGATAGGCAAACAAAACACTAAGTGTTTTTCTTGCCTTAACTTCCCAGAGAAGAACCATGATGACATAGGATTTGAAGGAGCAGTTCCCTTTTCGAAGAAGATTGGCGCCTCTCGTACACTCTCTAGCGAAAGGGGAGCCATGCTCGAAGAGCCACATTGGAGGAGAAGCAGATCGGTGTGGCGATGTCCATGCTTTTTAAATCGCGCAAAGGATGTCGAGAAAATGGGGTAGAGAAGGTCAAATGAAAAAAGAGAAAGCAAAACATCGAGATCTATGAAGATGCTTGTAGAGAGAGATTGACAGAGACAAAAGAGAGCCAAGCATCGACGTTTTATCGGTTAAGTGAGTTAGGGTTTGGGTTTTTCACAAATGCTCCGATAACAACTCATTTTTTGGACAAGAAACAAATTCAATTAGACAAAACTAAGAACAAACATCCTAAAGGAAAAGGGGAAAAGGAAATAATTAAGGAAGAGTTAAGCAAGGCTATAATTTAGTTAAAAAACAATGAGGGTGGGGTGCTGGGGGAATTTGAACCCATGATCTCTTAGTCATGGAAAAACATCACATTTTATCGGTTAATCTATATTACTCTTATTGGCAAAATCCATGTTTCTAACACATCATAAAAAAAGTACTTTGTACAGTATCCCAAAACCCCTCAACCGATAACAATTTTGTAAAGTGCAATAGACACTGACCCATTATCCTCAGGGATGCCCATTTTCCCTGCGGGACCCGCCTCAAAGTGGAGTGTAAATTACACTCCAAAATTGACGCAGTTGCAATTAGTATTTGGATCAACGGTGGCTAGGTTGTTCTTTGAGAAAAATTGTAGTCAAGTTGTGAATAAACGTGTAACTTCTAATTCATTCTCAATCTAGATTGCACGAACTGATGTGCAATATCCGAATTGCAATAGAATAACATGTATGGCTAATGGTTTGTATTCTATGGGTGGTCTTGATAATAAAGTAAGCCAACACAGTTCTGCTCTTCCTTTACGAAAGTTAAGCTAAAAAACTATGAGATATAGTACACACTTAACTGAAAAGGCCAAGTATTACCCAACATACAATCAATCGAACAATGAATGACCATAAATAGTTGAATGGAAAAAATAACTGTTCACAGAAGCATACGCAATAAGCCATATTAATAAAATGAAAAGCTACGAATGTGTGTATTTGGTACCTGCGTATTTTTAAATTTATCATCTTGTCTATTCGGCCTTACAATCCTGTCAGCAGTGTTGTTTTCATACTTCTGATTGACAGTAGAATGCCTGCACATTATAAAATATAGACGATTACAAAGAACATTCTTCTTGTTGAAACTCTTTAACTTTTGAGTTTCAAACTTTAGGACAACCTAACTCAACCCATCTGACCCCATTAATGACGTGGTTCAAAACAAAATAAGTAGCAGCTATAACAAGCAGCCAAGAGAATTTTAAGTTTTCCAAAGTAAATTTCCATACTTTTTATAAACAATACAACGACCAAAACCACGATCAAGTGACGATTTATTCATGACAATTGCATCCTCTATATCATAGCCACTGTAACTCATGACTGCAACAGTTGCATTCTGCCCTGCTCCGAGCTTGTCATATCCAACCTGAGAGCAAATAATTAGTTTGCACCCATAATTTTTGACGTTAAAAAATATGCACCATACAAACCAGCTCTATTGTCCTCGTTGTTAATAAGGGTCTCTGAGGATACACCAACAAGTAAAGTATCGAGTCCATCCGATTTAACTGCAAGATACAACATAATTCTCAAAGCTCGCAGAGAAAAGACGCGAAAAAGAAAATTGAATCGTTAGGGTTTTGATTTTTTTATTTATATAAATTTAGTTTGGTTGGGTTTTTATGTTGGTTTTTCCATACTAAACCGAACCCAACCAAACAAAACTCGATTTTCTACCATTTTGAACCAATTGATCCAGTATATTCTCACCCCTAGAATCTAGTGCTTGAGAGTGTCTCAAAATTAAGAGGGTCCAACTACCTCGAACACTTGGGTTATCTAGTATCTTTATTATCTTTATATTATAATCAAACTGAGGGTGTCTGAACTAATATCTTATAAACCCCCCAAAATAGCTCCCAATTGCTTTGAAGGAATCTTGGCACCAAAAGTTCAAGAGTAAGTTTGAGATGGTGATCCATCCACCATACCCTTTGATGAGTTGGGGGCAACGGTGGAAGTTCAAAGTTCCATTTCTCGAAAATCAGGTGGTATATACTAAGGGCTGCCCACTTTCTAGAAATACTAATGAGACAAGATAAATCACCTGCAGGTAAGGAGATTAAGCCCTTGTCAACATACAAGGCATTGATTACCACCTAGCAATTAAAGATCTCAAAATCAAGCTTCAAAATATCTGATCTTTTAACCCAATAAGAGAAGTTGAAATGATTCTGATTGGGTTTGCCAAGAGAAGTTGTTGGGTTTTTATTTGAAGATGGATTAAGGGAACTCTATGCAGAAGGAGTTTGAAGACCTTGGTAAAATAGTAAAAGGAAATGTTTGATAAAATTGAATTGGAAAAAGTTAAACACCCACCACTTCAAAGTGAATATTTTCCCCACCTTTCAATTTTTTTCTGAATTTAATTAAGAATCAGTTGCCAAAATAATAAACTTTTCCCAACCTTTCAGTTTTTTGCACGAGTTATGGTGGGAAAAAAATCAGCAGGTGTTCCAGGACTCTTGTTTTTCATGGCATTCCAGACTTTCAGCCTATATGAATGTCTCTTCAAAGGATTTCGACGGATTCTCTATTCAACAGATAAGCTTGAATTGGGGGTCCTTTTTTTTTATATAGTTTTTAGTCAAATTTATCTCTATCTTTCTAGTCTTTGTAGATCTACTGTTTGAGATCATCAGGGTTGTCTTGTTTTTTGCTTTCATTTGTATTTTTATTTCCTGGTACTTTGTACTTTACTCTTCATTTCCTTGTAATTTGTACTTTACTCTTCAATGAAAAAAAAAAAATCAGTTGCCAAAAGAGTTATCCTTTGGATGGCCACCAAGCGGAAACCCAAAGCAAGTGAAAGGTAGCTTCTCAACTTTGCATTTTAACCTTGATGCTAAGGATCCATATTTAAGCCATATAATGCATACAAATTTTTCCCAATTAATTTTAAGGCTCAAACACCTTTCAAACAGCTCAATGATCTTTATTAGTGCCTCACTCATGTTGTCATGATCCTTGCAAAAAGTCAAAGTCTCGTCTCCAAATTGTAATAAAGAAACATGGATACTCTCCTTTCCAACAATGAGCTAAACACCTCACTTACCAAAAGGAATAGAAAAGGGGAGAGTGAATTCCTTTGTCTGATACCCCTAGATGCAATAATTCGACCTCGTGGTCGACCATTAATGATTATTACCTAGTTTAAGACCACGAGTGCCTAGGTTTGATTTGACCGAGACAAAAAATCTTCGTTACAAACAGAAATAAAGAAGTACAGAGAAGTCGTCATGCTACCATTTAAAGTAGAAAAAAAGAAGGAAAAAAAAATTACAAGCCTGCAATCAATAAATAAAAAGATACTTGCCTGGTTGTATGCAATATTTCCCATGGCTTGCTTTCCCATAGCGCACTATGAATAAGAATATAGTTACTAAAGGACTTCTAAATAATTAAAATAGGTAAGGAGAGAACCAAAATGTAGAAAACAAACCTGATATGTATTTCTCGGCGACTGGTTATGATGAGGATATGGAATAAGCCCAGCTATAACGCCTAATATGGTAAAGGGCTCTATCTCAATGTGGGTTGTTTCAGGTGTAGCTTCTCCTTCATACAAAGCAATCTGAAAAATATGCACTTAGTTTATGTTGGTTGATATAATTAAATTTACCCCAACCCACAAGCTTACACTTTTGGGTTGATTGGTAGTTTAACATAACTCAACAGATTACCTATCAAATAACATTTCATGTTTTGGTTGATTGGTAGTTTAACCTAACTCAACAGATTACCTTTGTAAATATCAAATAACATTTCATAATCAAAGAACATCAGACAATTAAGTTGTGAATATACCAAAGCATTATTCTCCTCATTCACATCAAGATACTCAATCAAACCTTCCCGTAAGAAATCATCAAATGTACGGACTCCATCCTAGAAAAAAAAGGAAAGTGACAAAAATATTTACATTTGCAACTTTGAAGATAGAAACTGATGCGAAGTAAAGAAAAAAAAATGCACGATGCATTGGAGACTGAATGCACCTACCTTTAACTCTTTCATATGGTATTCTTTAATCCTCGATACACCTTTGTCAGCTATGACAAGTGGACGGCAAACACGGCCTCCATCAGTAGCAATGTATACACAATTCTTTTTTTGAAACAAGAAACAAATAAAGCTTCAGATACAAACCTCAAAAAGAGGGAGAAAACCAAGATTATAAATCAAAAAGACCAAAGCCAAGACTATAAATCTGCAATGTATATACAATTTAGATGCATGTTCGTCAGGCTTAGATGAAAAACATAAACCTATTAGAATTTGAACATGGACTCATTATTATTTTATTTTGAACATGGTCTCATTTCTATGATAGATGTTCCTTTAACAGATGAATCCAAAACTTCTATTCTTGGTTTTGGCATCGTTAACCTCACCCCATCTCTTTCAATGACATGAATTCTTCATTTACCTCACTTATTCTTAAACTTGATCTATGTTAGTCAACTTGTTCTTGACCTTAATTGTCATGTCTCATTGTCGGCTCAGTCACCCATCTCTTTTTAGAGTCAAGTACCAAAAATTGTTGCTTGTTCAGGAGTTGTTTCTTCTTTTGTTATTCATTGTCGGCTCAGTCACCCATCTCTTTTTTCTATAAGAAACATTAATTTTCATTGATGAATGAAAAATTATAAAAGAACCTTTCAAGAGCAATTACAAAAAGCTCTAGCCACCCATCCCGTGGTATGTTAAAGAAGCTTTATCCCCAATTTAGTCATTTGTCTTCGTTGATTTGTGATTCGTGTCAGTATGCCGAGTTTCATCATTTGGGCTCGACCCCTAGAGTTGACAAACAGGAGAGTTCTCCCTTTAAGTTAATCATTTATGATAATTGTGGTCCTTGTCAAGTTGTGTCCAAAACAAGAGTATTATATTTCATTTCTTTTGTTGATTATTCTTGTATGACGTGGTTGTATTTTATGAAGAATCGTTTTGAGTTGCGTTCTCATCTTTGTAATTTTCAAACCGAAATTCGAACCCAATTTGGTGGAGAAGTGACAATGCAAATAAGTATTTCTTAGACACACTTAGGTCATACCTCTGCAAACATGGGATTATTCATCAGTCATCTTGTGTAGACACTCCATCCCAAATGAATATTCCAAACATGGAGTTACCGAACAAAAAACTAAGCATCATCTTAAGACTAAGAGCATTATCCTTTCAAATGAATGTTCCAAAGACGTTTTAGGTTGTTGTCATTTCAACGATTTGTTTTTTTTTTTAATTATTAATGTCTGCTCTTTAGAGTAAAGTTCCCTGCAACTTTATCATCCCCATCTAACAAAATTGGGTCTCAAATCCTTAATGGGCATTTTTGTAGCATGCAATTTACAAAAGATAGCAAATATTTGAAGATCCTGAAAGGTGTGGAAGATTGGTTGAAAAGTTGAACTATATTATAGTGACACGACCAAACCTAACTTGCTTTATTTAGTAAGAATTGTGAGTCAGTCTATGTCTTCACCTAATGTGGATCATTGGGTACAACAGATTATGTGTTATTTGAACGTTGTACCTAGAGGTGATTTCAGTTCAATTTTCGTCAGTTTTGCCACACCAACAACCGACGCAATAACCTTAATTTTGAAATAATTGGGTTCGAACCAATTAGCGTAATATTGGTTCTTCTTAACTGTTGGTTTGGTTTTACTTCACTTTTCAGTTTTGGTTTCGATGAAAATTGGATTCCTTTTTATTTTTGCTTCCATTTTCAATTTGATTTTCACGATTTTTTTACTAGTCAAAAACAACATTTCCTATAAATAGCGTAATATTTATAATGCTTTTGTTTCATATCTCAAATCTAAATTGGTTCTTCCATCAAATCTCAATACCAACATATTTTAGTTCTCCTTTAGTATTTATACACTCACTTCTATTCGATTTTTATATTGTTTCTTCCACAAAAAGAATCGAAACAAACAAATATATTTGGATTTTCTAAAATATCAAACCGAATGATCCAATATTGTTCTAAAAATAGAATCAATCCATTGGATCAGGTTTGGTCGATTTTTGATTTTTTCTTTCACCCCTAAGTGCACCTGGACATAGGATCTTGTATAAGATCATGGTCATATGAGGATGGAGTGCTTTTATGATGCCGATTGGGCGGGTTCAATTGAGGATAGAAGATCGACTTCTGGAAATTGTATTTTTGATGGATGTAATTCGATTTCGTAGAAGAGTAAGAAATAAAATGTAGTCTCATTATCAAATGTTGAATAAGAATATCGAGCTATGGATCATTTAGTATGTGAAGTAATACGGATACATTAACTATTAACTAATGATTAAATTGGGCTTCGAACATCTCAACTCCGACCAAGTTGTGGCACGACAAGAAAATTGTTATTCATATTGCATCCAATCCAGTATTTCTATATCTGACTCTTCGGGCCAGCTAACGCGCACCTCGACTATTGTCATGGGACAAACCGCCTAACCTTACAACATTTGGATGTCAAGGAAGTTCGAATATGAGGGCTTTGGCCTTCACTCCCAATAGACCAGTTACAGTAAGCGCAACATCAACAATGCCCCATAAACGGCTGACTGATAGCGAAATCCGAGTACGAAAAGATAAAGGCATGTGTTTCCGTTGTGACGAGAAATTTATTATGGGGCATAGGTGTAAAAAGAAAGAATTACAAGCTTTGGAGATATTCAAATACTTACGTGGACACCTGCGAGGATGAGGACGACCATCGATGAATGTGATGATATAGAGAACACAAGAAATTTAGCAGCGTTGTCTTTAAATTCGTGGGCAGGATTGAGCTACCTAAATCATTGAAAGTCACAGGTTTGATTCAAAGACTCGATGTAGTTGTGTTGGTAGACAGTGGAGCCACACATAATTTTATATCTAATGTGATTGTGGCTAGATTAAAGCTTTCGGTGGAGTCGTCCGCTGACTGTGGCATTATGCTAGGAACCGGTAAGACACTAAGAACAGCGGGGATTTGCAGGAATCTCGAATTACATTTGGCAGAATTAAAAATAGTGAACGATTTCCTGCCATTACCACTCGGCAGCACAAATGTGATTTTAAGAGTCGCTTTACTAGAAACATTGGAAAAGATTGAGTTTGATTACCGCGCGCTTCAGATAAACGTTATGTTGGACACTAGGAAGTCGAGTTGCAAGGCGACCCACGTTTGGTTAAAGCACAAGTTTTGTTAAAGTCAATGATGAAATCCTTACATCCAGAGGACCAGGGACTGTTGGTCGAGTTGAATATGATTGACGCATCCACAGACAACAGTATACATACAAATATTCTCCCCGGTCTGTCTCAGGTATCCCGAGAACTCCACTCGTTAATTAAATCTTTTTCATCTGTTTTTGAATCTTTGACAGATCTACCGCCGCAACGAAATTGTAACCACTCTATTGATCTGATTGCGGGTAAAAACTCAATTAATGTAAGACCGTATCGGTACCCACAGTACCAGAAAAATGAGAATGAAAAAATGGTACGGGAGATGCTGCTGGCCGGGGTGATTCGCCCTAGAACGAGTTCTTTTTCGAGTCTCATGTTGCTGGTACGAAAGAAGGATGGGAGTTGAAGATTTTGTGTTGACTATCGAGCCTTGAACCAAGCCACTATGCCGGATAAGTATCCAATTCCGTTGGTGGATGAGCTGCTAGACGAACTGCATGGAGCAGCGATTTTTTCGAAAATTAATTTAAAGGCACGGTACCGCCAAATACGTGTAAAGCCCGAGGATGTGCACAAAACAGCTTTTCGGACACATGAGGGACATTATGAATTTGTAGTCATGCTCCTACGCTGTCCAGTCGGTAATGAATGAGATTCTCAGGCCATTTCTGAGAAAGTATGTGCTGGTTTTCTTTGATGACATCCTCATTTACAATATGACTATCTGAGATCACGAAAAGCACCTGGCTCAAGTTTTTGAAGTGCTACAGACTAATGCATTCGTAGCCAACGCTAAGAAATGTCACTTCGGTTTAAACCACATCGAATATTTATGACATTTCATTTCTGCTAAGGGAGTGTCCGCTGATCCGGCAAAGATTGAAGCAATGGTTTCGTGGACTCCTCGGTCTGACAGGGTCTTACTGCTGTTACTCGAGTTTCATGGGGGAGCGATCGGAGGGCATTTGGAGTTCTAAAAATTTATCAACGACTCGCAAAGGAAGTTTATTGGCCAAGGATGAAGGCACGAGTCTGAGCTTTTGTCGCCGAATGTTCAGTTTGTGTTCAGGCTAAACATTTGTCGTTGTCTCCAGCTGGTTTGTTATAGCCACTTCCGATCCCTGAGCAAATTTGGGAGGATATTTCAAGGGACTTTGTGGAGGGTCTGCCCCGCTCTGAGGGCCGAGGGGTATGACACTATTTTAGTTGTGGTTGATCGACTGTCGAAGTATGCTCATTTTATTCCCCTACGACATTCATTTTCGTCTTTGTCGGTTTCAAAAGTGTTTATACGGGAAGTGGTCTGTTTGCATGGGATCCCTAAGAGTATTGTATCAGACCGTGATAAGGTTTTTACTAGGCTGCTTTGGGAGGAGCTATTTAAGGCTTCTGAGACTAAGCTCTGCCGCAGTACTACTTATCATCCACAGACGCATGGACAAACAGAGATTGTGAACCGCTGTTTGGAGTCTTACGTACACTGTTTTGTGATGAATAAACCTAAGGCTTGGTATCAGTGGTTGTCATGGGTCGAGTTCAGTTTTAACACGTCTTACCATTTGTCCACGGGCATGACTCCATTTGAGATTGTTTATGGTCGTGCCCTACTACTGATTTTGGGCTACGATCATGGGGCTAGTCCAGTTGCTGCGGTGGACTCTTTGATGTTAGATCGCGATCAGGGTTTTGGAGACTTTGAAAGCTAACCTTTTGCGCGTGCAACAATCGATGTCTGATCGAGCGAACACCAAACGTCACGACGTTGAATTTGCTGTGGATGATTTGGTGTATATTAAACTCAGACCTTACCGTCAGTCGTTGTTGGCAAAATTTAAACACCCGAAGTTAGCACCGAGATTTATTGGGCCGTATCGTGTCCTAGCACGAGTGGGGTCAATTGCATATCGATTGGAGCTGCCTCCGACCGCGAGGATTCATCCGATTTTTCATGTCTCTGTTCTGCGAAAAGCGGTTGGTTCTTCAGTTTTAGTTATGTCCACACCGTCCTTGGTGGGAGATGATCTGCACATTGGGGTTTGTCCGAAGGCTGTCTTGGAAGTGCGTGAGGACGTGCAAGCAGGCGATTCAGGCCAAGTTTTGATACAGTGAGATGGTTCTTCGCCAGACGATGCTACTTGGGAGTCAGCTAGTGATCTAGAATTGCAATTTCCAGATTTTCACCTTGAGGACAAGGTGACTCTTTAGGGGGGGAAGTATTGATACGATCCCGAGAACGTTGAAGGTTTACTCGAGATGTAACAAGAAGTGACAACATTAGTATTTCTTATTTATTGTATCTATGTTTATTGTATTTGAATTATAATAGTCTTTAAGGGTATAATAGGAATTTACTATTGTATTAGGTCAATCCTAGGTTTACTATAAATAGAATAAGTTAGGTCATTACTCAACATTCAAACAGTTGTAGTCTTTTATGCTCTGGCTCCTTGAGAGATCCTCTCTGGAGAACTATCGTAGTATTAATAAAAAGTGTGGAAAATTCTGCCACTAACATATATGTTCTTGCTTGAGGGGGAGTGTAAGAGTTGACTAGTTATTTAGGGCTTTAGTAGGTTAATGTCCTTTATAGTAATTTTACATTTATTAGTTAAGGTTCCTACCATTCCAATCAATGAGAAATATAGAGTATTCTGTCTTCACAATTACAGCTGGCACATTAAATATAGGATTAGAACAGAAGCAGAAAAGAAGCTCACCTGTTTCTCATTCAAAAAGACACTGACAAACTCGCCAATTTTTCCAGCTCTCCTCAGCATTCTCATAGCAGTAGCAAAGCTCTAAAAGGAAGAAGAAGACAAGGTGTGAAGCAAGAAAAATTTTAATCAACAAACAGGTTACATATATCTGTTCAATCACATATAGAATGCTAAGCTATAAACTAGAGTACAAGAATATCCACCTGTGGCTTCCGATGCTTGCCAAGGATACGTCCATTAAAAATAACAAGAAAGGAATTTGGTGTATGTAGCTCTTCTGCAGAAAGAATCTCCAAGTCTTCGACGCCCATACAATAGCACTATTGATACAACAATTTACAACTCATTCTTTATCAAATATTAGTACGTTAAAAAGCCAAAAAAAAAATACAATGTGATAGACCTCCTATCACTCAAGAATATAGGAGAAGACATAGAGATGTGTAATAAAGGGTCTTTTTGTAATTAAATGAAAGTTGCTTAGAAACTAGCCGTTGTAGGTAAATTGGCAGCTTAGTTATAAATACCCCATTAGTTATACTCATTTTTCTGTATCGAGACTTTTGAGTGAGTAAGCAGAAGCTAGAGAGGGAGTCTTGGGAGCTCGATATCCCCCTTGTAACTGTTCTTTGGAAATTAATAACATTGGGTTCTACCACAAAGCCCCAAGAAACCCACAATAAATACAAGAAAGCACTCAAGAAATACACTTTATAACCGTATCTCTAGATCAATCCTACTCCCGTTGCTCACAGGGCGTATTCTAGAAGGAATAAGAAGGGTAGTATGGGAGGTAAGATAAGGAGCTCCTATAGAGAAGTAGGCTAGCAAGACTATAAGAAATGTGATGCATCGAATATAATATTTCAAGGTTAGCAAGTAGGGTCCGAATCTGCCATCCAGATGGAAAGATTCCCCATGTGCATAGCTTGTAAATGGAGTAAAAGGTAGGCAACACTCAACAGTGGGTGAATACACTCCGACAACTTGCTAACCTTGAAATATTATATTCGATGCATTCAGCAAATCTCCAGCTGATCCATTCAGCAAATCTCTCACAACTGAGAGGCCTTTTTTCCAAACATTTGATTATGAATTGCACTGTGGTTCTAGGAAGCACGAACACTTCTATTTTGACAAAGTATCCGTGTCGTGTGTCCGACACCGATACTTATGGACACTCGAAATTCCATGTCCTCTTTTATTATTATTATTTTTTAATTTTGGACACTTCATGGACAAACCATTTAAGACTTATTTGTTTCAAATGGCTGATAACACAACAACATGACAACAGGTAGTGTTGGTGGAGGCCATCAACGATGATGTCCATGGAAGATAGATGGACTAAAATGGAAAAAAGAAAAGAAAGAGAGAAAATAGAAAGGAGAGAAGGAAAAGGAAGTAAAAACTAAAATATTTTGAGATTGTCTAATCAAAAAAAAAAATATTTTGAGATTGTTAAAGGTAAGCTTATAAATAACTAAAATATTTTGGATTTGATCTTTTAATGTGTCCTTGACATATCCGTGTCCTGCGTTTTTTAATAATGACGTGTCTACGTGTTCGTGTCGTATCTGTATCGTATCTCGTGTCCTGCATTTTTTAATAATGACGTGTCTATAATGTTGTTTAGTGCTTTTGTTTTGTTGTTTAAACTTTTGTTGTTTAAACTTTTGTTGTATATGTTTCTTATCATTTTGCTATTTTTGTTTCTTGTACTATTATTCTCTTCGTTTCTCTAATGAAAGATTGGTGTTTTGTTTCAAAAAGAATTTTAGATCTCTAGAAAAGTAGGATAAATTTTTCAAAAAAGTCGAGCTGCATGCAGGCCAGGTGACACGATCTTCTTTAAATTCAAATTAAACATCCATGATAAAGAAAAATATGAAATAAGAACGTTCAGTTTACTAATTATGGAATATTGTTTTTTTGGAAATCGAAAAATCAGAGCTTCGCTCCACCATACCTTAGGGATTTCCAAAAAACAATATTCCATAATTAGTAAACTGAAATCCAAGCCTTCGATCACCGCGCCACCCCTTGGGGACTACTGATTATGGAAATTATTGACTTCTTTTTGGGCAAGTAGCATGAGTATTTTTCAGCAAGAAAAATACTATTTTTCATTATAAATACCAAAGAAATCTTTTAACCTTTTGGTTAGCAATATCAAGGGCCCAAATGTGATAAGAGAAGTTATGGTTGTGAGCAATACCAAAGAAATTAATGGGCCTTCTTCCTGATCAGTCGTTACGTGAGTCATCAGAGCCAAGTTTTTTACCAGTCCACAAGCCTCACCTTCTGGCGTATCACATGGACAAAGCATACCCCACTACAGCAACAAATACCCAAGTAAGAAATATTTTGTACAATACCAAAGAAATAAATAAATAAAACTTCGATGATGTTCACCGACTATCCTTACCTGACTAGGTTGTAATGCTCTTGGTCCACTAACTTTCCTGGACTTCTCAAACTGTGGGAGAACTCGAGTCACCATACCCATAGTAGAAATAAAAGATAACCTAGCAAGAACCTATTGACAAGAGAGGAATGCATAAAACGAGGTACAATGGAAAAAAAAGTTGGAAGTGAATAGACAAATCACAAGAAATGAATAAGAAGCTAGCATTCTCATTAATGAAAATTATAATTATCAGTACAAAATTGAGAATTGCAAAGAAGGTTACAGTACAAGTTCTTTGATAAGGGAAAAAAATGAGCGGTAAGCATATATATATATATGTATAGATTGAACAAGAAACAAACAATATGTATATGTATATATATGTATATATTGAACAAGAAACAAACATTTTCAATGAATTAATGAAAAGAGGCTAATGTAATGCTCCAGCATACAAACACAACAAGGGTGTGAACTGTGAACTAAAATTATTTATTTATTTGTTTATTTTTAAAACATGAAACAAAATTTTCATTAAGAAAATGAAAAGAAGAAAAGCTTCAGATACAACTCCCGAGCGCGAAAAAGACCAGACAAACCTCTAAAAGAGGAAAGAAAACAAAAGATATAACATGAAGCAAAGTAACAAAACTCAAAATAGAAAAACTAATACAAGAGAAAGGATGAAAAGAGAAAACAAAAGCTACTAAATGTCACAAAAGACTAAATAGACTCGGAAGAGAACAACGAGCTTCAAGCCAAAAGTGACGATCCGCAAGATTAGGCTGCAAAATGCAAATCCAAGACAAGAAATACAAAGACGGGTAGTATCGATAGCTGAAAACCAAAACTGCAAAAAAATCGAATGAACTAAGCACCAAAAGTCATGATCTTTTGGTTTTCAGCTATCGATAGAGACTCACCACTGTATCGATAGCTCTATGACCAAAACTGCAAACTGTAGCCGCCGCTGCCGATACTACCCGGTCCCTGAAAACCAAAAAATCGCTAGCTGCAAACTGTAACCAAAAGATCATGACTGTATCGATAGCTGAAAGCCCAATCCCTGATCTACACAGTGGTGAAAGTTTTGTCTCAATCCGATCAATAACGAAGCCGGAATCGCCGCCGCCGCACCACCGCCTCCGATCAGAAATTTTTTTTGTGGGTTATGTTCGCGTCGGCCCGATCTACAGGTCTGTCAAGTTTGTTTACAGTTTCGGGCTTCGTAGTGACTCTGATTTGCAATTTTTCGATTCTGTGGGTTTTTTAATTTCTGTGTTTTTTGGGCTGATCTGTTTTATTGCTTTATTAAAGCTGATTTTTTGGTTCTTGTGATTATTTTTGCTACTATCTTTTACTTGGTTGGGTACACATGGCAGATTAAGCAAACGAATGTGATTTCGCATTCCATGGAAATCACAAAACGTAAGTTGAATGGAACGAATTATCTTGATTGGAGTCGGACGATTTGCAATCATTTATTGAGTAACGAACTAGAAGGACACATGAAAGATAAGGAACCACCTAAAGCGAGATTGAGAAAAAGATGTGGGATCGTGTTGATGCGCGTTTGTATAATCAAATTACAAACTCGATAAACGATGAAATTGTTGACCTCGTTAGCTACTGCACTACGGTGAAGGAATTAATGACATATGTGGAGTTTCTATACTCGGGGAAGGAGCAAGTTACGAGAATGTATGACGTCTGCTCGACTTATTTTCATGCTGATCGAAATGGCGAGTCATTAATGGCCTATTACACGAAGCATAAACGGAATGCTGCGGAGTTAAATTCTCTCATGCCTTTCAGTGTTGATATCGCAGTGCAACAAGCTCAGCGGAAAAAGTTAAAGTCATCAGCTTCCTACGGGGTGTTGGCCTAGAATATGAGAATGCAAAGTCTCAAATCCTGTCAGGAACTGAACTATCATCTCTGGATGATGTGTTTCGTCGTTTGCAACGAAAAGAGGTGAATATGATTGAACAATCAAATAATGTCTTGCTTGGAAGGGGTGATTTCCACGGTGGGAGAAATGTGAGTTCTACAATATCGAAGTCTTAGTTAGATCGGCGCCAGGATTCTAGTAGTGACAACCGTCGTCCGGAAACTCGGGGGAGAGATTATATGCTATCATTGTTAGAAACCTGATCATCTAAAGAGGGATTGCATGGCTGCAGTATCAGATTCAGAAGCTCCAGAAAGCCCATCTAGTGTCTAATGAGAAAGTATCTAGTGATGATTTTGCTAAGCTCCGGGTCTCTTCTATTTCATCGCAGGCATCGACCTCAGAATCTTTGCCTGTTGCAAACCTAGCTGAAACAGGTAACAATCACTGTCTCCTTTCGTCGTCTAAAAAGTGGGTCATTGACTCGGGGCGACTGCTCATATGACAGGTAACGAGAATTTGTTTTGTACTTCGTTGTCATCTGTCCAATTTCCTACCGTTACCTTGGTTGATGGATCCTTGTCTCCTGTAAAGGGGTCAGGGTCAATCACACTTACCCCGACCTTGTCATTATCTTCTTGTCTTGTGTCTGCCTACATTCTCATATAATCTTATTTCTGTCAGTCAACTAACCCGAGACTTAAACTATTTTGTTTCCTTTTTTCCTGATTATTACTTGTATCAAGATCATTTGACGAAGAAGATTATTGGTAAGGGGCATGAAGTTGGGGGTCTTTACATCTTGGATCAAGAACCGGTCCAAGCTGTGGCGCGCACGAGTTCAGCATCACTGTTCGAGGTTCATTGTCGGATGGGTAATCCTTCTTTGTCTGTCTTGAAGAATCTGTTTCCAGAATTTAGTAATGTGTCCTCCTTAAATTGTGAGTCTTGTCAGTTTGCAAAATTTCATAGATTGAGTTC
>JBBMEF010000001.1:13915283-13929588 GCA_037832685.1 Sicyos baderoa | reverse complement strand
TTTCATGAGAGGACTAAGCATATTGAAGTGGATTGTCATTTTATTCGAGAAAAGATTCAACAAGGCTTGATTTCGACAAGTTATGTGAAGACTAGAGAACAGCTTGAGGGGGAGTGTTAGAGTTAATGTATATTTGTATATTTATATACTTTCTTTATTATTAGATTTAGCTCCATTCGGCACGTTCGGCCCATTGTAATCCTTATATAAAGGTATTGCCTCTTATGTTATACAAGAATCAATGCTACTGACGCTTATGTTATACAAGAATCATTGAAGAGTCGGGGAAAAAAACACAAAACAACAAAATATCAGAAGCTTTTAAGTTTTTTTTTCTTTTTTTTTTTGGAAAATAGTTTTTAAGTTTGTCTTATACAAGATAGCATTCACCAACGGAATTGAATGATAAGAGATACAGAGGTATTAATAACCTGACTCATCCCCTTCCGGTGCATCTTGAACCTTTTGACATCCCAGTTACCAGTTGAAAGGCTCCTTTCTAGCCCAAAAGTTATAATGTTTGAATTCAGATGCTGCAAAATACAGATACTTATTTGGGGAAATTTCAAAAGTAAAATGGAAAAAATGTTTTCAATAAACTACAGTATTCTTCAAGTTAGACACAAAAATATGATACTACCCAAGCTTGCCTTTATAGTTGAGCATCTGTGCTACCTTTTCTTCTTACAATTTAACCCAAATCCATAAAATATACAAAGAGAGGAACCCGACCCGTTAATTCTTCCACCAGCTAAAAAATCTATATGGCTTCATGTTAAATATAATTATGAACCAATAATCCTCAAAATTTTAGCTGCACATCACATAGAAATTTATAAATAGATTCTAAAAAGGAAATTATAGATCCTAACCTGAGAGAAGTCAAACCGACTTGACCTGCTGTGCCTTCCAAGTAGCTTCTCAACCGTTTTCTTCACTTCACTAATCATAGTCTTGAATAAATCCTACAGAGCGATAACAAGTAAACACTTCAGTTTCTTTAGAAAACACAATTGAATTAAAAATGTTAAAATATCATTTTGGTCTCTCTACTCTAAGTTCGTTTCATTTTGGTCTCAAAACTTTTAAAATATCCAATTCTAGTCCCTAAACTTTAAAAAATGTTTAAAACTGATCCCTATAATAAATTGCTTGTAAAAAAATGTGAACGTAGTTATAAAATTTATAGAAGAATAGAGTAAATTTTTCTAATGTTAAACTGTTTTTAGACTAAATTGGACATTTGAAAGTTCAAGGATCAAAATAGAACAAAACTCAAAGTACACCGACCAAAATCCAAGAAAAAACAGCAAATGAAAAGTTCACAAGTGGAAATAAATAGCATACCTCAAAAAGTAAAGAGATCAACTGACCAGATAGCTCCAAACGTTTGTTGCCCACATAATCCTATAACTTAAACAAGAAACTATCATTTAAAAATACATCATGCCAAACCCTTTTTTTATATCCGTGAGTGTCTAGCCCAACTTACGTGCAACTCGACTATTCTCACGGGACATATCGTTGGAAACATTTGGATGTCAATGAAACCCCTAGGAAATTAATTCTTAGGTAAGTGGTCACCATGGATTGAACCTACAACCTTTTGGTTTCTTAAGACTCGTTTGGCCACTAGGCTACCATGGGTTATGTCAAATACTTATTATCACCCACAAAGACTTACACTTACTGCTAGTTTTTAAAAATTAAAAATTAAAAAAAGCTAGAAACAAATCTTTTCATTAAGTAGATGCAAAATTAAGAAATTCAAGAAGCTTGGACCAACAAAGGCTTTAGAAAGAGCAACAAAACAGAACATGATTGATATTGGCAGCTGCTTAAAAGCAAAGAGGGCAGATGGGGGGCTAAAAATATAGATTTTGCATCTTTCTTTGAACAAAGGCTTGAGGAAAGAGCAACAGAACAGCACAAAAGGCAATGCATGATTCCACTGTCCCAAAGAAATAACTGTTTTCTGTGATGAAAGAAAAAGAATTTATCAAAGACAATGACACTGATATATGGGCATTAGTAGTAAGAGGAGAAACATAACTAACCACCACCATTTTGGACACTAAGGTTCAAAAACTCCTTGATGAGCTCAAGAACCTACAAAAGGAACCAACTACTTTGCCTCCTCTAAGGAATAAGGAACATACAACATCGAATTGATTTTCTTTCCGGAGCTACTTTACCACATCTTGCTCATTATAGAATGAGTCCAAAAGAATACAATGTATTAAACCCGGAGATCCAATCTTTGCTAAACAAGGGACATATACAACCAAGTATAGCCCTTCTGTGGTTCTAGCACTTTTAACTCCAAAGCAAGATGGTTGTTGGCATATGTGCATTGATAGTAGAGCAATAAACAAGATAACCACAAAATACGGATTCCCAATACCCGTGCTAACTGATCTTTTTGATCAACTGGGTGGATCTGAGTTTTTTTCCAAAATTTTACTTAAAAAGTTCTTTTTTTCCTAAATTGACTTAAAAAGTGGATATCATCAAATCCGAATACAGCCAGGATTATATAAATGGCTTGAAATGCCTTTTGGTCTCTCAAATGCCCTGCGTACGTTTATGAGATTAATGAATCAAGTTCTACAACCATTTCTAAACAAATTCTTGGTTGTATATTTTGATGACATCTTGGTATATAGAAGGAACAGAGAAGAGCATTTAGAACACCTTTGCAAGTTGTTTGAAATACTATCAGCAAATGAATTATACATAAACTCCAAAAGATGTCAATTCTTAACCACTACTATCAATTTTTGGGAATTTATCTTTGACAAAAAGGGTGTGACTACTGATCCCAATAAGATCTAAGCAATTATAGAATGGCAAACTCCAAATTCAGTAAAAGAGATACAATCTTTTCTAGGACTTGCTTCCTTTTATAGGAAGTTTATCAAACATTTTAGCCCTCTTGCAGCTCCTTTGACTAATTGCTTGAAGAAAGGAAAGTTCCAACGGAAGGATATACAAGAACGCCTCACGAATAGGGATTTCTTTCTAAATAGGAAACAAAATTTTCATTGAGTAAATGAAAAGAAGCAAAGCTTCAGATACAACTCCCGAGGGAGGAAAAAAGAAGAATAAACCTCTAAAAGAGGGGGAAAAAAATAAAAGAATACAACACGATGCATAGAAAAAAGACTCAAAACAGAAAGACTAATACAAGAGAACGGATTAAGTGAGAAACAAAGCCACAAAAAGTCTAAATAGACGCAGAAGAGAACAAAGAGCTTCAAGCTGAAAGCGACGATCCTCGAGAATAGACTACAAAAAGCAAAATCAAGACAAGAACGACAAAGACTGAAAGTAGTAAACGCTGATAACCAAAACTGCAAAACTTCGGACGAGCTGAGCAACAAAAGGCATGTCTTTAAACTGAGAACCCCAAGCAAACTATCAAACCACAACCAAATGCAAATAGCTCGAACCAGAAAAGCTCAAAATCCTGAATCTGAATACCATAGGCAAAATCACGCCACAAAATTCGATCAAATGGAACTAGACAAGCAAAAGAACTTCAGACTCATATCCAAACTGAGAAAATGCCTGAAAACAGAGAAATAGCTAACCAAAAGAACCTTGACATTCCTTTAGTTGAAGACCACAATGATTGACAATGCTAACAAATTTTTCAGGAACTTCAACTAATTGAGCACAAAGATTGACACTGCAGGTTCAAATAGGGGAAAGATCATGAGTGACAACCCCATGGATCATGGAACAATGAGGGCTTTTTTAGGGAATGTCGGGCTTGTAAACAATGGAATGGAAGGAGTAAGCAGAATGAGGTTGGATAAACGAAGGACATGTAATATTGCAGTATGCTAAAGAGATTTGAAGTGCACAATGTCAACCTTCCTCAAGCTCTCTATAAAGTAATGATCTTATTCATAATCAATTGTGTACATGAACAACATAATAATACAATAGGTATTCTAACCAACTACCCTATAATAGAACTGTCTAAGCATACTTCAAAAAGAAATACCCATCTAAATATAGATAACAAACATAGAGAAAAATAGAAAACATTGATGTTTGGAAGTTACAACTTTACCTTGTCATCCATAGCATCCTTATTTAAAATTGCATCCATCATCCGTCTCATCATAACTGCGACGTATACGCACTTCGGATGGAAGTTATTCTTATGCACCTAATTACATTGAGAACATGATTGGTTAGAGCGAACAAATATAAGAATCAAAATAATAAACTTCACTCACAGGGATATTGGCAAGAAAAGTATCACGAAGTATCCCAAAAGCCTTTCCTTCCTGGTAAATGAATAAAAGAATCACACGGTTACCATTTTTCCTCAAAAAAGAAAAGATTCCATCAGTACACTGTACATGTAACATAAAAAAAATGTAGCAATTCCTAGCAAAAGCCAAAGCATTACACAAGGGCACTTTTTTTAACTAGTTGTATGCATTTTTCTTGGTGGGCTTATTTTTGTATGTCCTTGTGTTTTCTTCCATTTTTTCAATAGGAAGTTAGTTTCTAAAGAAGAAGTATAAGATGAATGGAAAAAAAAAAAAAAACCAAAGACAAAATGAAATGATATTAAAGTGTTAATGTACCAAAATCACAAAGGAGTGAAATAAAATATAGCAAACGTAAAAACAAAAATCTAACTACACAAAGTAAAAACCTCCCAAGTTTGTATCACTTTATTATTTAAGAAAAAGAATGGAAGAGTGATAATAAATTATGATAAATAAATATTTCTCTGTATAGACCAGCATTGTCTTCTTGTGCTCGTCTTTTATGAGTTAATGCAGTCAAAGTCATCTATTCCAAATCTTTGGTTTGGGCTGAGCTAAAAGAGCCTTTTTATAGGAAACAAAAACCTTCATTGATGAATGAAAAATGTAAGAGTTACAAAAGACCTATCAATGTAGTTATAAAATACCTCTCCAATGATTTATAAGATAAACAAGATAGTATTCTTTAACAGGAGAGAAAGTATGTGATCGATTCAATAATGTTCACTCTATTATGAAGCTTTTCATAGAAGTTAATATCATTGCGATCCTTCCAAATAGTACACCAAAAAGCTTTTAAATGGATGCCACACAAGTGTAAGATGACAAAGCCCTTTCATAGATCCTGGTCTTGCGATAGGCCATTCGAAGGCATCTTGCAAATAATTCTACATAGAGGATGCAATGGGGGCAATGACTAACTATAAGAATCCGAGATTCCGCATCTTTGAAGCAAAGTGGGCAGCAATTTAGAGAAATCATCATCTGGAGACTCTTCTGAAAATTTTCATGGGTGTTCAGAATGTCATGGCTAAGTTCCCATGTGAAAAAGCAAATCGTTTTTTGCTTGAATCCTTGCCAATTGACATTGTAAAGCTCATAATGTTGCATTGTTGTCAGATGAGGAATGCAGTTGCAGAAGAGATCTAGATGTTTATGTGAAAACATCTTTGTTGGGCTTCCACAGCCATTTATCCCCCCTTTCATTCAAGGAAATAGAGTCAGCAAATGAGATAGTTGAGCCCATTGACAAATCTCTCTTCATCCTTTAGATGCCTTCTAAGGTTAAGATTCCATGACAGCTCTTCAACCACCAAAATCTCGATAAACAACCACCTTTCCATTCTTATTAAGCGAGAGATCATAAATAAGAGGATAGATCGTCTTTAATGGGTAGAACCCGTCCATACATCACATCAGAAATTTATGAGCTTGCCACAACCAACCTTATAAGATACATTTTCATAAATTAGATGTTTTCATCTATCGATGTTTCTCCAAGGGCCCCGAGAATATCGAATGCAACGAATGCCGGACTTGAGGTCAAATTAATTGGATCCATACTTGGTGCTAATACACCATCTCCAAGGAATTATTTAGTGGTTGCCAATACTTTTTTTCCCGCTTCTCTCTCACTGAAGCTCTCCCCTTGAGCGAAACCTAACCAGGCGATCTCTCCTCCCTCCATCGCCATTTACAAGCGTAAGAGGGAGACCTCTCTCTTCGATTAACAGTCGACCATTAACCAATCTTTTTCTCCCTTCTTCATGGTCTGATTCCATCGGACCATTCATCTTTTCTTCCCCTATTGATGGAGTCCGAGTCCGAGACCCTCTCTAGTCTCTCCCTTGCCCTTCATCGACCCCTTCGCAGCTTTTCTCCCCCTCCTCTATCGACGGTTGCAAGCTCATCGTTGTCTCTTCTCTCTTTATTGACCGAGCCTTCTCCCCTTCATCTCTTTGGCCTCTGGCTCACCGGCCTACTCTCCCTCCCTGTCAACCATAGGCTGAACGACGCCTCCTTTTCCCTCTGGACCCAAGCCAGGCCCTAGCTCACCGATGTCAACTTTCTTCCTCTTCAACCTGTTTGACTTCTGATTTGTTTCTCACTGAATTTGCCGACCTTAGCGAAGAAAGCATGCCTCATCATCGGCGACTCTCGGCTACAAACAAGCACCTTTGCTCTTTGACCAGATCATCAACAAGGAAGCACAGAGAATTCTATTTTGGAAAAGTATCCATGTCGGACACGTGTCTGACACTGATACTTTCGAACACTTGTCCGACATTCGAAATTTTGTATCCTCTTTATAAGACTTGTTTCTTTTAAATGGTCGATGACATGACAATGGATAGTGTTGGTGGAGGTCGTCAAGATAGATGGACTAAAATAGAAAAAGGAAAGAAAGAGAGAAAATATAATGGAGGGAAGGAAAATGAGGTAAGACTAAAATATTTTGAATTTTATCTTTTAATAGTATATCATAAAAAATAATAATAAATATTGTGTCCTCGACGTATCCTCAACCATTGAAAGACTCATTGACATTTGGTGGACTCCATCTTTTCGCCTTTCCTCTCCTCTTGGTTCCATTGGTCTTAGCTATCACACATCTCCTCTTTCTCCTTTGAAGCGTCGAAGCTTCTTTGGTTGTCTGTGGCGGTTCATCTGTATCCTTAAAACATGACCATGAAGACGACGATTTGGCTCGATTGAAGAAGGGAAACCCTATTATGGATCTTGGTCCTGTTTTTCACAATCGATTGGCTCAATCAGACAGAACCGGATTGACTCTTGAATCGAAGCGAAACTTCACGATGGACCGATTATCGACCATGCCCGACTTCTTAGTCATATTGAAATCAAGGATAGGTTGTTGCTTTTCTTCTCTATTGGCCTCTTGTAATCAGCTATTATGGCCCTCTCTATGTAACTCATTCATACTATCAATGAAAGAGTTTTGTATTCTAACAACAAAAATAAACCTTCTCATGTCCCCAAGGGGGTGGCACAGTGGCCGAAGACTTGGGTTTTGAAGGCATGCTCCTTTCAAGGTCCCAGGTTCGAGACTCACCTGTGACATTACTCCTTCGATGTCTCCCGGTGCCTAGCCTAGAGACGGGTGTGATTACTCTTGTTTCATAAAAAAATAAACCTTCTCCTGGCTGAGTGCATGTTTTTCCTCATAATACTGCCAATGCCATTTCGCCAAAAGAGAAACATTCTTTTTATGAATATCAATGATGCACAATTCACCCTATAGTTCTATTTAGGAAAGCTCAATATCTTCTTCAAACGAAGCTAAAAGGGATTTTTTAAAAGACAATAGAAAGAGTTATTATGAGAATTTTAGTATGGCCAAATTCAAAGCTTTTTAATAGTGTTAGGAAGTTTTTATATTTCCTCTTTCTAAGTTTTTCCTTTGCAAAAGAAAACATTATCTATAACATTATTATGTTTTAATATCTACTTATGTCAAGACAAACTTGCACATGACTAAACTCTCAAATATTTGGTGAAGACCCCAAGACTCCAAGAACCTCAATTCCTCCAATTCCTTCGCAAAATCTCATATTTCTCTACAGTCAAATTCAAAAGGTTCTCAACGCTTAGTTTTGGTGAAGTTTCTAAACAAATAGCATTTTTTTTTACAAGATAACGACGCTTTTCATTGATAGAATGAAAAGAGATAACATCTCAAAGTAAAAGATAACGATGATTTTCATTGGAGAGTCTTAAAGTAACACATCAAGTTTTCTACATTATTTCATTTACCAAAAAAATCATCTATTATACAAAAAAATGAATTAGAAAGGGAAAAAAAAAACCTTATCGGATTGATTCTTCTTCACCTGCCAAAACACAAACAAAATTCAATAAATACAAGATAGCAAATTAACAAAATTCAATAAATACAAGATAGAAAATTAACAAAATCAATGCACAAACATTTATGATTTTTCAAATCCTACAAAACAGATAAGAATAGTACTAGAACTATGAGAAGTAGAGTACAAAGGGGAAGAGAATTACTCTAATTCAAAAACCAACTCACGTCAAGATTGAACAAGGCCATTCAAAAAAGGCTAGAAAGATACACTTATAGAAGACCCTAAGAAAGATATAATTTCTCGTAAAGAAAAATAAGATGTATAAATATATGTATATACTAAATTTAAAATATATATATACACGACAAATGGAAGTAAAGAAAACAAAAAACCACAAAACCAACCATCAATAAATATCGGTAGTTAAACATACACATTGCATGTCATGTAATATAATATAATCTTTCTTCTCCTCATTTGGAGGTCTCAGGTTTAAAACTCATGAGTGAGCTTGATTATAAATCTGTTGTTTTTTTGTCCAAAACTTAAGACGTGCGGGTGCCCCAGGTATGTAGTGGGGCGAAGCTTCGATCCTCAGTTATCAAAAATAAGACTTTCTTCTTTCATCTTCTCAGTGAACATTGGTTTTACATTGAAAAAGAAAAGTTATAATCTAAACTAATGTTTTTTTTTTTGAAACAAGAAACAATTTTATTCATTGAAAAGATGAATAAAGTACAAAGGGAATCTAAACTAATGTATTATACCTCAATCAATCATTTAACGCACATTCTTCTAATACACTCCAAACCAAATAATCAAAAACCTCAATATTTTATATTTCATTAAGAAAACTAAATAGTATAGGTGATTTCTTTTTAGTGTGTTAAATTTGTTAAATACTAGTTTCTTCCGGTAATAGGTATGAAACTTTAAATTACACTATTAAACAACATTTTGAAATGCATGTTTAATTTAGTACTTTGAAACAAGAGAGAGACTAATGCTTGAAAATACCTTTGTCTCAAGATACTCTAATGCTTGTTCTTGTGTATGTATTTTTTCCTTTGCACATTCCTACAATAGTAATGCAATTGTCAATGAAAAGAACAATAAAACTGGAAAATGACTGTAGCAAAAATAAATGGAAGACTCATAAAATAGATTTATAATTGCAAAGCAAACAAAAAATCCCAATAAAAAGTAAATCTACGCTGGCAATGCTATAGTAGTAGTCTCAAATCGAGTGTGTGTGTGTATAGGTGTGCTTATACATTTTATCATTATTATGAATATGATAGTTACATATTGTGTTTGTTCTTGTTTTTATAATGAACCAAACTTTCATAGAGAAAAGAATTAAATACCGAACGAGCATACAAAAAAAAAAATCAACAGCAAAAGGGAGGCAACCTACGAAAACGGCATCCAATCAAGTAAAATCATACCTAGAGAATTTTTACAAATAATCTTGGAAATGAAAACCCAAATGGGAACATAGAATCTCATGAGACTCAGACGTGATCTCCCCCCCCCCCCCCCCTTAAAAACTTATTCATCTTTTCCAAAGGATGCACAAAAGAAAGAAGTGACAAGAAACTTCCTAATCTTGATCTACCAAATCAAACCCAAATGCCTCGAAAAACCATCCCTCCAGCACCCAATCACAAGGCCAAAGTAGATGGCCAAGATCCTTTGCCACCCTCCTACATAACCAAGCCCTGAATTTCGTGGATCTTCCAAGCCTTGAAAGTTCCATTTCAGGGAAGGACGATGAAGATTCTATGTCAAATTCTGACAGCACAACACTTGGTCCCACTAAGAAGGGAACCTTTCTAAAGACCCTATCTAAAGTATTAATTTTTCCATGAAGAACCAACGAGGTAAAAAACTTAAGCTTCTTTGGAATTTTAATTTTCCATACAGAGGAAAAGAAAATTAATCCCTAACGAAGATGAGATGAATTAACCAAATAGTGGAAGAAAGATTGACATGAAAAGCTCTATGTTTTTTATTTGAAACAAGAAACAAGTATATTCATTAATGAAATGAACAAAAGTACAAGAGAAAACAAAAGACCACCAAAAAATACCCAAACCAAAAACAAAACATTACAGAGATAATAGAGAAACAAAATAAGCAAAAACCAAACAAGAACAACCCCGATCGAAATAAAAGTTAAAACAAGAACTATTCTAGATCGGCCCAAAGTGAATAAATATCTTGAATGGAGAAACCAGCAAAGGCTTTTGAGGAAGAAGATGCTCAAGTTGAAACATGCATACAAACATAATCTACACGGGAACGCCATGGAAGATGCTCTTCTTCAAATATACGTTGATTCCTTTCCCACCACAACTCATATAAAAAGACATTTGCCTGCATTAATCAAAGAAACATGTTCTTCTTTCGCAGTAGAGGACCAATGAGAAGATGATGAGCATTCATCCTAATATTATCAGCAAAGGCCCAAGATAAGTTGAAAAAAACAAAGAGGCGATTCCAACATTTAACTGAGGGCAAGTGAAGAGAATGTGAAAACAGTCTTCAGGGGCTTGGAAACAAAGGTGATAAACTGAAGGCTGCAATGCATGCTTTGATAATTTCCTTTGTAACACTATTCAATCTCCCGATTAAGAGGATCCACAAGATGACATTAATCTTCTTAGGACATTTTGATTTCTAGAGAACCTTAAACAAATCTTTATCCATGGGAGCATTCATCCCCAAGAAAGCCATGGCTAACTTAACAGAGAAACATTTGGGGGCTTCTAAAGGCTAAGACAAGCGATCAGCCGCACCCAATCCTCTTAGAAGATAACAAACAAATAAGATCAGAAAAAATGGGTACTTCTTCATCCTTGAGGAGTCTTTATGTCCTAATGTAAGACTTGAAAAAAAGAAAGAAAAAGTATATAAATATTGGTGTGTATTTTATATGTGAATATATAACTGTGTGACTTTATTAAAGAAAAAAAAAAAGAAAAGAAAGGGAAGGGGGGATCGATAGCTAGGGCAAAAAGGGAGATGACGTGGAAGAAAAAGAGAGAGAGACAGGATGAACAACTTCGTTTGGCCCAAAATTCCCACTTCAATTATTGTGTGGTCGAAGGAACGATCGAAAGAGAAAGGTGCGAGAGACGAGGATCCACGCGTGAAGATCTTCAAACATCATCGTAGAGATGATTTCGTTGCCAGTTACCAATAACGATAGGTGGTTTGTCGTCTTTGCCATCGTGAGTGAAAAACGAAGCCAATTTGGTTCTTGGAACTAACTAATCTATAGCTCCAATTCATGTGTGTGTGTTATTTTTCTTTATTTTTCCCTTTTAGTCAATTGTTATTCTACGCCTAAGTCTTGATGAGGTTTTTGAATGGGCATTGTGTAGAAGTGGATTTGGTGAACACAACATCGGGCAAAAATTTGCAAGGACTCCATATAGAATGTGAGAAGTTTAAAACTAATTCATATACTCAATTACCGATTCTTTCAATCTAAGGCATGTTTAATGAACTTCGGTTATTGTGATGTGCTTGTTGGGCAAGAAAGAATGTGGTAAAATGTATGTTTAGGAGTGGAAGTGTGATTATATGTGTCAACCTAGGAGTATAGGGGTGTATGTATAAGTGGTTATATGGGTTAATGCGTATGTATTGAAGTGTATAGTTAGTTGTGAAGGTGTGAATAAGTATGGGAGTGTGTGAGTATAGGTGGGGAATGTGCAAGTATTGATTATGTGTGTGTGGGTGTGACAATTGATTGGCGAAAGTGGGAATATGAATGTGGTTGTATGAAAGTGTATGTGAATGATGTGGATGGTGTGTGAATTCTAGAACATGAGTTTGAGTTTTGATTAAATTTGTTGCAGTAGCTTGATATGAATGACCAAGTGAACTCCATAAGTGGGGTACAATTTGGAAGTGGGGTAGAAGAGAAATAAGTAGTTATCAATTCATTTCTCTTAAACATAATTGTGTTTGCTAATTAACCGTGAGTATATCAAGATGTTTAGAGCATCTCAACTTACATAGTGCTATGTGAGTTTTTGTTAGTATATGAGATGTTGTGAAGGAATAGATAAAATGTGGATGTTTTGACCCATCATGAGTAGAAACTTATTGCTCTTTATTCTGCTAGTCAAAGATATGTTTGTACTCTGGTAAGAATCTCTTGTATTATTGTATTATTGTATTATTGTATTTTCCTTTAATCAGGAAACAAATCTTTTCATTGAGTAAATGAAGAGGAGGAGAGTACAAATAATGAGAAACAAATAAGCAAAAGGAAAAAACAACAGAAGAGAAATAACAGCAGCAAAAGACTAGAAAAAGGCTTTCCAATTCAAAAAAGAGAAAAATTTGGGTACTTATGGATAAGTTGGTAGTCCATGCTTAAAAATTATGTGGCATGATGTGAACCACACAGTTTTACTTTTTATAAACAAAATATTTTTTTGTTGAAAATTGTGTGGTTCACATCATGCCACATAATTTTTAAGCATGTACTACTAACTTATCCATGAGTACCCAAGTTTTTCTCTTGAAAATAATTTGTTCTATAGAATAGTTTTCAAAAGCATTTGAGGTAGATGCCCATAATGAAGTCTTCAACCGGGCTGAATCATTTCTAACTTGCCAAGGAAGACAAGAATCCTGAAAAAACCGTTGATTCCGCTCCAAACATAACTCGTAAAGTAGACTTTTAACTGCATTTATCCAAAGGAAATGGCTGATGAAACATCAAAGCTGGAGGTCCATAATGAATGTTCTGACTTGCCTGGATGCCCGAGTGTTAGAGAAAAAAGAGGACCATTCTCTGGATACCAAGAATCTATCAAGAGAGACCTAATTTCTTCATTCCCTGGTTTAGACCAACTGAAAAGACCATTCGAAAGAGGAATATCCATGAGAGATAGATCATCAATCAAGGGATTAAACTGCTTCATGCTTCTCGAAGTCCTTCCTCTAGGTCCCAAAATGATGATATGGAGCCATTTTTATTACTGTATTAGTGCGACTTAAACCATACAATGGGGTTATGTTGTTTAGAGTTAGGCCCCTAAGGGTTTTAGGATATTAATATTATATTAGTAAGGGTATAGTTGTAATTAGCTATTAAGGTTGTGCTTTTTTTTTCTTTTTTTTTTTTTTGAAACAAATTAAGGTTGTGCTTAAATAGGGGAGGGGAGGTCTTAGAAAGGCTGGTATTTTGATATTGTTGTCTTGTTCAACAAGTTGGGGGAGTCTAGCCCTTTCGAATGGCTATGGTATTGTAACCCTATTATATCAATATAGTTTGCTTGTCTTTATTATTGTCTGTGTTAGTTTTGTGGGTGTGATCAGATCATTGGGGTCTTATCAGAGATACAGTATGTTGCGCGAACGTGTGGGTAGATATTTATATTAATGTGGGTTAAGGTCGTGTTCAGTATGCAACTTGAGAGTGGTTGAATTGGAGCACATTGGCAACGAAGTCATTGGATCATAATAGTAAAGGAATGGGGATAATTTCAATCTTTGACGACTCTAAAGATTGGCAACAAAAGTAGAAGTCTCTTTTAGCATGATCTTTGGATTGGCTCAGTAGTCCAAATATCTTCATTTCCAAGTTTGTTCTCTTTGTCATCGAATAAAAATGGCTCCATATCATCATTCTGGGACAATCCTACATCTTCCTGCCACTTTGAATTTAGAAGATTGCTCAAAGATGATGAATCTATTATCTTTGAACAATTCTTTGGCTTGTTATCCTCAAAATATCCTGGGAATTCACATGAGAAAGATTGATTTGGTCCTTAAAGGCCTTACTGTCTTCTCTGTTAAGTGAGTTACAAGAACATATGGAAATCAAAGAGCCCTAAGAAGATTAATGTGTTTTTTATGGATCCTCTTGAATGGTAAGCTGAACTCTTCTGAGGTGCACCCTCCATGTGCCTTATGTAGCAACCGTATCTTCTTCACATGTCAGTATTCAGCTCTTTGTTGGAGCAGATTGTTTGATATTTTCAATCTATCTTGGGCATTTTCCTATTGTGCTACCTAAAATGTTCTTCAGTTGCTCTTAGGCACTCAATTCAGGAAGAAGGCTCGGTTTTGTGGGTGAATGTGATAGAGTACTAAGGGTAGGATGGGAATAGTAGTATAATATATGTAAGGGTAGAATAGTAATTAGCATTTAAGGGT
>JBBMEF010000001.1:13890305-13909271 GCA_037832685.1 Sicyos baderoa | reverse complement strand
AGGGCCCTCCCCTCGCCTGGGACATGCGAGGCGCTAGAGGTGGGACTTGAGCCTAGGTGCGCCTTTTAAAACATTGGTCATGGCTATGTCAATACAAATTATATAATCCAAACGAAGCGCCTTTGTGTTGCACTATCCCCAAATTGGTGCTTCAATTGTTTGAAAGAATCAGACAGTCAGAACCACCTCTTCGGTTCCTTGCCCATTTGCCTCTGATGGATGGAGCTTCTTGTTATCTATATTTGGATGGTATACTCCTCTCCCTCTTCACAGTTTAGATCTTCTTATATACTTAAGGACCTATGGTGTGGTCACCCTTTCAAGAATGAAGTAAAGATTCTTCGGCAAGATTTCATGGCAGATGTTTTTTGGAGAATTTGGATACCCATAATGAAAAACTCTTCAATGACACGGATGTATTATCTGGGAACCTTATTGAATCTAATATTTTAGAGCAAAAGATATAGACTTTTTTTGTAGCTATAGCCATAACACATCTTTTGGACTTTTTCACACATCAATGAAAAGTATTTGTTTCCTATCAAACAAAAAAAATAACAAACAACAAAAGAACATTTGGCCCACTAGCATAAGGAGTTAGAAAACTCGGAAATGATAATACTCAAGACGACGTGGAAAAAAAGAATTAAAATCAACCTCATGGACATCTAGTTTACTACTTTTTTATCAGTTCAAAAATAGTTAAAGCATTACCTTCTCCGTGCCTTTGATTACAAAATACCCTCCAGGATCAAGTGGACACTCGCCTACAAAGACACACCATATTAATGACTATCCCTCCCATAAAAAAAAAAGACTTGAGAAAAAAAGTAGAAACATATATAAGTTTAATTCTAATTTTTAGCCACAAACCAAGTCTTGCAAGTTCAGCCTCATCTTTTCCATGTAAGACACAGCAACGGCTTCGTAACATTATAGGCATTCTCCCAATGACGACGTCTTTCTGCAATGTCCAACACTCCAACTTACATAACAGTTGAAATACTCAAAATCAGGCATGAACGTAACTTTATAATAATGTTCATACCTTCTCCCTTGGGGCTTTTTGTGCATGACTTTCTTCAATGTACTCTATATCAACTAGTATTGGGGCAGCATATCTAATGCATGATTCATAAAGATAAAAGAATCTCAGCAACTAAATCACAGTGATTGAAATTCTTTGTATGATCTAGCATTGACAACATTCTAAAAGTATAATTTCAAAAAAATAAAATAACTGCAGCAGAATACAATATAAACATGGTGAGACATGGTGAAACATGTAGATGAAACTGAAAATTTGTAATGATATAACAGTTAGGGATCGTCACAATCATTAATAAGTATTTTTAAAAACAATGCAGAGGCAGAACAAAATGGTAACAACAATCACGAAGAAACCATACGTCAGGTCAGATAAGCGGCACATATGAGGGCTGATAGAATCACTGACAGAATTCATGGTCACGGAAGGCTCACCAATTCTTACATCCAGAAACCTGCAAAATTCAGGTAGAACATACAGATGATTACAGCTTAATGATTCACCACTCGAAAAGGACAGTTTGCGGTGCGTGAACGAAAAAATACTTATACCTTAGATAAATGCTTGGATCAGTGCTGGATTCAATGCGATCATTGGCCCTAACTATCGTTTTTATCTCTGTATTCACGAAGTAGTTAAAGGAATCCAAGTGTTGCCGAACCAGACCTCTTACCTGCAACCAGATGATTAACACAACGTGCATTGATAATCATGAACTGAAATACTGTAAACTGATAATCATAAAGCAGTGTATTGATTTTCACCTTCAAGAACTCAGGAAGAAGTTGGAACTTATCGACTGCAGACTTGATCGGAAGGCCGAGGAACTGCTTATCGATGTCGGAGTCGATCGGATTGGCATCATCGCCGTTCCTGCAAATCGTTTTCAAGTTAGCGAGTGATCAGTGACTAACAATGGCGGAAAACTGCAATTCAGAATCAATGCAGAGAACAGAAAACGGAGAAAAACGACGATGATGAGAGAATGCGTCTGGTTTTACTTGGAATCGCAGGCCGATGGCTTCACAACCATGGCTTCGGAGCTTGTGGCGGATTCTGAGTCTCGGATGAAGACGATAACCGACTCGGTGAGAGCTAAAACCTTCCCTAAACCTTTTGCGATAGTGTGGATTTCGGCGCTCTTTTGGTTGCTGTTTTAATTTCGCTTTTTAATATGACCAATCATTATTCTACTATTTTTTTAGGGTAAATCTTATTTTATTTTGTTTTTTTTAAGGTTCAAATTTAATAATTTGTGTTTTCAAAAAAAATAAATAAAATAAATAATAATTTGAAAAACAAAATATAATTTAGTCGGGCATACTTCAACCTAACAAAAAAAAATGTTGTTTCTCTCAATTTAAAGACACTAATTATAGTTTTAAAAATTATAAAAACAAAATTTTAAGGTGAATTTGCATGTATATTATAATAAGGTAAAAAAATTACATAAATGGCAAAATAATGAAAATATTTGTAAATATAGCAAAATCAGATTTATAGACTTCATCGATAGTGTCTGGTAGACTCCATCAATAGTGTTTGAGAGTCTATCAAAAAAAAATTCTATATTTGCAATATTTTTAAAAAGTTGCTATAATTCTAATGTAGAGTAGAAAATTTGCTAAATTTTCAAATTTTAATTATTTTAGTATAATAAACTATTATCAACCGTTGGTGGCGCAATTGATAATGTTATTTGGTGTTAATTTATTTCAACTCTACGATCTCATATTATGGTAAAAACAAAAAAAGAAAATCAGGATAGTCCATTTTTAATTTATTAGTTTTAGGGAGGTAAATAACACATTATGGTAAACAAAAAAAACACATTATGGTGATGATTTGAACAATTTAATCAAATATGCAATCTCTTCACTTTTATTAGTTAAATATACATCGCCTCCTCGGTTGAATGTTGGGTAGTAGACAATCTAAATTTTGTTCAAATTACCAATCCAACTAGCTCAATAGTGCAATTATGTATTCATAAATTAAATGTCATTAGTTTGAATCTTTCCACTTTAAATTAGTGTTAAACTAAAAGTAAAATAAATGTTATGTTCGAGTGCTCATGAATACATCTAACACAATTTTTTTTTTAATTCAACAATATTGAATTTAAACTCGTAATTTCTTGTTACATGATGTTATTGGAATACTGCTCCTTTTGTTTCAAAAAAAGAGTACTACTCTTTTAGCAACCCTGCCATGAGCTTGTTGAGTATAGTTCATATAATATATATATACATAATTACATATATTATCAATTTAAAGGCCGACTTCAATCATGCAACTGTTCAATACAAAAAAAAAAAACATCAGTTATATTGATGTTGGCTTATCATGGTTAATTGTGTATCCTCCTGAATTATGGCTTTTTATTAATTTTTTTTTTACAAAAAATTGTTTATAAAATGTTGTACTTTATATTTGCAAATATAATACTGATGATTTACTAGGAAGATAAAATTTAAATAATAAAAAAGGAAGGCAAATCTCTCAATACATATACACGAGTGATTGGATTTTGGAGTTTGGGAGAGGAGAGGAAAAGAAAGTGAAGTGGTTTGGAAGGATGAAGTATGTGTTTGGGAATTGATCTTTTGGAGAGAGGTTGTTATAAATTTGTTTGAAAATTTGTGTTTTGTAAAGGAAATGTTGAAAAAACTTTTTGGAAATTAGTGATTAAGAGAGAAGATTTGTATTTTGTATTATTTTTTAATTGTAATAAAGTTTGATAGTATTAAATAAATTTTGATGAGATGAGATGAGGATTTAAGAGAGGTTGCGATGTACCCAAAATAAAGACGGGTTGGGATACCCTTCCTCTCATCTCCTCTCTCAAGTCTCAATCCCTAAATGCAATTACCCCACACGTGTGTGAGAGAGTATTCATGCTAGTTCATGCATATTGAGGGTCCTAAGTTGAAAAAAAATGAGACCACCTATCATCTATAATATAAATTGGCTGACTATTTCACTGATTATCATTCAATTTTGTTCACTTATTATCATTTAATTTTGAAATAAAACCGCATACTAATTTAATATGGTGTCGGGTCTTTACAGCTCAAATTAGTGTTTCAGTCTACCAAAAATGAAATTAAAATGTGATTCAAGATTGACAAACCTAACGAGACGTCCAACGTTGAGAATCTCATTTTGGTAAGGTGCGGAGATCTTTTAGCATTTATAAGATAATTATATTAATTCACTTACCGTCAATTGATTTTGATATGAAACTTCGTACTAATCTAAGAATGCATACGTCTGTTAATTTTTTAGTTATTGGATAACTACCTAGCTTTATTGCATTTGGTTATCAAGAAACTCAAATTATGACTATTAAACTCACAGACATGGTGATGGTTGTGAAATTATATTTTGTTGAATACAATTTCATAGCAATAACTGAATATCCTTTTCCAGCCCAAAAAAGATAGGTAAAGTTTATCTGAAGTACCTCCTTACAGCTTACAAACAGTTATAGTTAAAGCCTCACTTTTCCTTTACTACCCTAAATGCAGCAAGAAAAAAGGAGTCAAGCAAATCTGCAAAATGTTATGTTTCCATTTAAAGTGTAATTACTGAGGGACAATATTCATAATGAATGAACACAGAAGAAAAACCTATAAATGATTCACATGAATTTGGTTCACAATAGCCTAGGAGAAAGGCTCTGTTGTTTGGGATTCAACTTGAATATCTGCTACTTCAGGAGCAACAATGTCTGTTTGAATTTGAATCTCTGTTACTTCGGGAGCGACGCCGTCGACTTGAGAGGAGGGTTCGGGTCCGCTTTGTGCAGGTGGTTGGATAATTTCTCGTGTGTTGAACTTGTTAATGTAGTAACTGAGTGCGGGTCCAGTGTATTCAAGAGTTTTCACTTCAGGTGGTTTCTTACTCACTTGAAGCAGAATAGATGAAGCTGCAGCAACCGAAATGAGTGCAAGTCCGCCAGCAATTGCCAATGTGTTCTCGGCTCCTTCGGATGAAGAACCTGCAGTCCCCGAGCTTATCGCGCTTTCCGCTATATACACTGCTGGCTGCAAGTACACGCCAATTTAAAAGGCTAGGGTGACTTAAGTCACTTAACATCAAATGTAACAAAGAAAGAAAGAAAACTCTAAGGTGGTGAAATAATAGGAATTAATCTTTCCAATGAGATAAGAGATCAGAATTAAAACATTCACCCGAAAAAGCTCAACAAAATGAAACCAGCCAGATGAAACGGCAATGGTTATCTCAGATAATCAACAATAAAATAAAAACATGTCCTCATTCAAACTGATTACGAAATTCCATTGCTGTCAACTACTAAAATTTGTAGGTAACACCTTCAGAAACCCGAGTCCGAAATTCAAGATGAGCATTTGGTGCGGTTGGGCCCATTTAAGGGTGAGTAAAGTTAGGTTATAATAATTCAACCCGTGTTCAGGTCACAGGCGGGTTAGCCTATAACCTCTCATCCCATCTATAACAACCTCTCAGTTCTATTATAATCATTCTATTACAATGAGAAATCCAAGTTGTTTTTTTGGTTTTTTTATTTTTTATTTTTTGATATCTGTGACTATCCGGGTCAGCTTTCGCATACCTAAACTAATGTCACGAGACATACCGCCTGACCTTACAACATTTGGATGCCAAGGAAACCCGTAGGAAATTAATTCCTAGGTAGGTGGATTGAATTCATCACCTTATGCACCCCAAAGCCCTCTTTCACCAATTGAGTCACTTCATGATAGTTTCAAATCCAAGTTATCATAATCCCTACCCTCCAAGCACATTGTTATAATAACACATGGTTTATAGTAACCCAACCATAGTCCCAAAGACAACCCTAGTCTCTGAATGAGCCCTTTAACAACAAGTTTCCTTACAGCAGACTTTCACAAGGGCAGATAATATAGAAACAAAACTTTGGTTTTCAATCACTAGAAAATTGATACTTACTTCGACGGAATATATGTTTGTTTGACCTGCAGTGTCCTTCTCAACATAGCCGGTCCATCCTTTTTTCTTCGGCGGGTACGTACCAACCACTCGAGTTTTCTCCCCAGCTAGCCATTCCATACTTACTTTCCCAACCTGCATAACAAAGGAAATTATGATGTCAAGATTCTCGATACCAGTTACGATTTAGAACATCACAAATCATCTGAAAGTTTATTGTGTGCATATCATGCACTGTCTCAGTAACCAGCTAGTAGTAAGCTGCAAAATCAAACATCTTTCAAGTTAAAAGTACAAGTCCATTCTTCTATCGAATACTAAACGTGGACTTGGATGTTGTTTTACAAAAGTACCGTTAGGATCTCACAATTGTGGCACATTAAAAAAGTGGAGACTCGAACAAACATTTAAAAGAGATATGAGTTACTCCTCTCATTGTCAATTGGTTTTGAGGTGGAACCTCATATAATATACCCGTCCAATATAATGAAATTGAAATCTAATTCAAGATCGGTGAACCTAAGAAAAGCACCAATTGGTTTTGAGGTAGAACCTCATATTATCTAATTAGCACCAATAGTATTAGATAGTGTGGCATCCATTTCAAAATCGATTGGTTTTGGGATGGATAATCACGCTATCAAATATGTTATCGATATCAGAGTTCATTAGGCCCAAACAGTAATCGATCCAACAAAATGAAATCGAAATTCGATTCAAGATTGGTGAAACCCAAAAGAACCACAATCTTGAGGGGCAATGTTAGGATTCGACTATGGTCACACTAGTAAATCGAATATCTAAATTCTTCTATCTGCGTCTCAAAACTTCATGTCGAACTTCATTCTTGCTTCTACCACAGTTAATTTATCCGACGAAAAATTCAATTTCTACACATATTTAGTTCAATAGTAAATAACAATTCATTAATGAATATATTAAAATAGAAAATTCTAATCAATCGTAACAAGATTTAGAAGCAATTGCAAATCAACCAACAACGAGAAAACGGATCAACCTCTTTATCTGGAGCACATTCATCGACATTGCAATCGGTCTCTTCAGTCGAAGCTCGGACCGTAAAAAGTAGATTCGAAGCCCTGGAGTTGAAGAGTTTCTGGGATTTTCTAATGGCTCTTTGGCTCGGAAACGAGCAAGTATTTGCCGCAATTAGCGCCTGTGAAGCACACGCCATCGCAGCTCCAAAGCTTCAATCTCTGGGAATTTCAATTGCTTGTACAGATTCAAACTGCTAAGGAAAAATCAGAGAAAGAGTTTCTGTGAAATTCTGGTTTTCTTAATTTGGGAGAGACGAGATATTTTTCGACACTGGATTGCAGTTTTGTGGCGTGGAAATTGTGTGGGATTTGGAACGGCCACGTGTTCGTATATTGTTGGTCGGATTACTAAATGGATTTTCTTCCAGGTTAATTGTTTTTTTGAAAAAGAGTATTAAAATGAATTCTGTCAAAATTGTTCTAATTTTTAGTGGTAGTGACCACCACCTTTTAACTTTTCAAAAATAATTTCACTTGACTGAAAAATGGATGAAAAGTTATCAAAAAGTCAACAACTGGTTTTTTTTTTTTTTTTTTTTTTTTTTTGATGTTCATCATTTTAATTTTACGGTCATAAATTTGAGTCTAAAAATCGGTATTTGATTCTCATATTATATGGGATCAGTTGTGTCATATGTGTAAGATTTAAAAATAGATTAACACTAAACCAAATAAACAATGCCACCAATTTATTCGATCGAAAATAAAAAAAGTTACGGTTAAAGAATAATTATTATACAATTTTGTTTATATTTATAATTTTGCTTGAAAACTTACTTCTTTTAAATTTTATTTTCCATAAGCATCTGTTCCTATTATATTATACAAATATAAAAAAAAAAAAAAAAATGTTTATTTAGATTTACATGGACTAAATTTTAGCTTTCTCCAACTGATTAAATTATAGATTTTATACTTTTCAAAAAAAAAAAAAAAAAAAAAAATTATAGATTTTATACAATTTAGCCAATAAATAATAAACACCACTTAAAACTCAATTCATATAAATAGAAAACTAGAGAAAATAAAATGACAGTAGTAATGGAGCTGTACAAACATGAACTTATAAAAATATCTAACTCTCAAAGATAGGATAAAATCGATATTTACGAAAAGAGTTGGTGACGTGTTTGTTTCATTATTTGTTGGTAATCGAGTTAAACTCTATCATCACAGGTTCAATTCTCGACATCGATATTTGACTATTATTTATTTGAAAGCAATACCTACTTTCTAGTAGGGTGTCTGTCTCCCCAAATTTGTATTAAAAAATGATAAAATAATATTATAGTTTAAAAAAAATCCCTAACCCAAAAGAAAAGAAAATAAACAGTGGTAATGTGGCAGACAAAAGACAAAATGCAAAACGCAAAAGGAAAAAAAAACAGAACACATATTACATATTGAATCTATTAACATCATCGGATACAGTTATTTTGGTTTAAGAAACAAACTTATTCGTTCATTTGCTATTACACAACAATCATATGGAGTTCAAATGAAACAGTTTTTTCACAAGTACAATACACTTCAAAACCATATACGAATTTTCCTATTGATTTTCACCTAGAAACGAAAAAATACCAACTAAACGTATTACATATAAGAAGGTTATTTTCCCTCGCCCAGAAGATCGCGCTTCCTAGACCAATATTGTTCAAACCGCTGCCTCGCATATTCGATATAATCAAAGTCGATGTCGTTCACATGTTCCTGAGAATGAAATGAACGAATCAATGGTAAAGGATGTACATCAGAACAAGAAGAGTTGATGTTTGGCAGCTAGCAGTTAGCACACATAATAACAATGATTTTGTTTAAATTTTGTTTTCATTCGTAGGAACATTGGTTGGTAATCTAATCATATTATCATGAAGCCGTTCAAATTTCAGTTCAAATCTAACTTTGGGTTGAGTGCAAATCTAATCTAGACATTTGTGGCAAGCATTTACAAAGATTTTTTTTTTGTCTAATGTTTCATAATAACTATACTTTTATGAAGTGGGCGAGTTAGAAAAATGAAATGATTTTTTTTTTAACTATACAAAAATGAGTATGGTTAAGCTAACCATCATCGATTGGGTTGGCACAGTAGTCAAAAGGACATTGAAAAACTAAAAAATTATGAGTTTAATCAATAATGGTCTGCTTAAAATTTAGTTTACTATGATTTTCTTTGACATCCATATGTTGTCGAGGAGGATGCCTAAAATTTAGTTTACTATGATTTAGCAGTTAGCACCATAATAACAAAAACAAATGCCCCATAAACCATAATAACTGTAATGGCTGCATAAATTCAGTGTCAGAAGAGCGGAATTACCGATATTATTCCCCAGAGGCCCCAAACAAGATGGGTAGCAAGAGTGTACTTCTCAACATCTTGGACCAATTTCTCCACCTCAGCACCACTGGGCTGCTGACCTAAAACAAATAACACAATAAAGCAATAAGATATAATTTTCTATGGAAACTGATAAGATCCAAGATCTATATTGATATCACATAACCCCGAAATTACAAGATAAGCCAAGTTTTGATAGGAACTTGGAACCTCCCATTCCCAAGAGAATACTCTCTTTGAGCCCTAAGTGTAATCACTCAAAATAACTTTTCCTCACACAACCTCTCCTATTTATAACCGCAAACCTCTACTTACTCTCCAAGTAATTGCTAACATACCCCTGTATTATTTCTTAATACCTTAAGACTCCAAACCTATCAAAAACCCAAACATAGTTGTCAACCTGAGCAACAGTTCAACCGAGATAAGTGTGTGCTCATGACCAAGAGGTCATGAATTCGAATCCTCTCACTCCAATTGTTGATAAACTAAAAAAAACGAGTACTACTTGGAACTTGCATAGGGAATCAAAGATCTATGGAAAGAAGATTATATGGTATTAATATATAGACAAGAACTTAACTTTCATACTTCGTATTCTATAATCTATGGTAAGTCTTATAAAATTACCTGAAGCACTCATATACGTTTGCACAAATCTTTTACGCTCCTCCAAATCTGTTACAGGAAAAGAAGTCAATACTGCCCTTCAATCTAGACAAAATTCATAAAAAGTTAAAAATAAACAGATAGATTTCTACAAAACACACCAGGATATTTGGTGTAGTCCAAAACATGTGGAGTATCTGTATGGTAATCAGCAGTTATTTCACAGAAGTGATTTGCAATGTCAAAGGCTACGGGATTATAACTTGAATATTCATAATCCTGTGGAAGAGAATTGTGAAAATCAATGAGTAACGCGACTTAAATTTCAGTTCCAACAAAACCTGATATTCTCTGTTAGGATCTCACAATCATCTCACATTGGAAAAGTTGAGAGTCCTACGCATATGTATAAGAGATATAGATTACTCCCCTCATTGCCAATTGGTTTTGAGGTGGAACATCAGAGCCCATTAAGCCCAAACAGGTATTCAGTTCAATAAAAAATGAAATTGAGATCCGATTCAAGATTGGTAGCCCAAAAGAGGCACCATCTTGAGGGGCATGTTAGGATCTCACAATTATCCCACTTTGGAAAAGTAGAGAGTCCTACAAGCATTTATACGAGATATGAATTACTCTCCTCATCGACAATTGGTTTTGAGGTGGAACCCAAAATTCTCTAATACTCTAGCCTAAATGGCTTAACTTACGATTATAGTTATCGACCTAGTCTCCTCGTCGAGCATTATGTTTCCGTACTGTAGATCATTGTGGCAAAAACCAATACTTTGAGGATCAACCAAGAGGTCCTTTTCCAACAGAGAAATCTCTTCTTCCATAGAATCCAAGCAAAAGGCTTTGGCTTCTGCAGGTGGAGCAATTTTTTTGGCTGCAGCTAGCCAATTTCTGAAGAATAAAAAGAAATCAGAAACTATAATAAGATCAAAGTAGTGGAGTAAATCATCATAAAGGTTGAAAGGAAAGTTAGATCAAATTTATGGAGTAAAGTTTTCATACCGCAATCTACTCCACAAGCACACATTCTTCGAACCCGGAATATCGAGATCATGGAACTCCTTCATTTTAATGGCTATGAGAGAAGATATTTCTGAATCACGTAGATCCTCTGCTGATAATGTCTGACAGGGCAAAATAAACACTATAAGAAGAAATACAAGTATTCTGCCTTTAGAAAATAACAGCCGCTCATATTATATTAAACATTGCCATATAGTTCCTAACAATGTAACAAAAGAACATAAACAAATTGGCCTAAAAAAAGCAGTTAGAAAAAAGGAGCCACGTTGAAAAATATGTTGTTGGATTATGTTAAATCATCGATCAACCTAAAGCTTAAGCTGACGGGTTGGGGTGAGCTTAATTATATCAACCAGCATATGCATAGCATTGCCAATAGAACCTACATTGATACCACATAATCAAGGTGGAAATTTGATGAGCAAAATCGGATATCCATAACAAAAAAACAAACAGAGTTAGGATCATTTCAAAATATTTTATCAATTGCTCTACTTGTGAGATCATTTTAGTCTGATTCTTGAACATTAAAACCAAAGTGAAAGGCACCATTACAAATAAAACATAACCTCCATACCCTTGCATGGATGAATTCTTCAATTCGACCCGTAGAGAATCGCCCAAGAAGACGAGGCCCCTGCCCGTGCTTCGACATACATTCAAACGTCTTTATCTCATCTTCTCGGTTAAAAAACACGTCCACGCCTTCACCATAAATCCTAACTAAAACCTTTCTAGAGACATCCTCGGTCTTAGACGGCCACTTCATTTGGAAGACCTCATTGGTCATGGCTCCCTTCAAAGGGATCATTTGCCATCCACTTGAATCAATGTCATCTCCCCATTTTCTAGCCAGTTGCTGCAGAGTCTCCCTTGCTTCTCGAGGTAGGCGATCGTCTTTCTTATTCGTTGCATTCTCCACCGTGACCATAGTTAAATCAGTTTCTAAAGAAAATCACTATCACAACAAACTTCTTCAGGTGAAATTATCCGATCTGAAATTTTTTAAGAAAAAACAATAGTTGATAGTCAATAAATAACCACTCTATTCAACACTATGAATAGACAGTAAGCAAAAAAAAAACACTATGAAAGAAACAACTGCAAATGGACAGCATAAAATCTAATTTTCGCATCTCGCTTTCGCATTCCGCAGCGTAAGCCCATCCTGTTTACGTTTACACATTCTATAATAGGATTTATCGAAAGTGCATATATAAACTCGAATTAAACTCTAGCCAATTATGATGTTCATTTTGTAAATCTATATTTCACATGAATAAAATTGTTAACTCTCCGTCCGTGGGACTAGCTAACACAACGTTAGTGAACCAAGTAAAACTTTGTGTGTTGTTTTCTTTTTCTCGGGCGTTTTCTTTATCTTTGTATTGGTTGTTGATTGCCATTTTAATAACATTTAAAATAAAATTTAGGCACTAACAGAATGTCCACAATTTCAGAAATGGAAGCTTAAACGTAAACAGCAATCTGAACAATAAACATAGGTTGATAGAGAGAAATCCTATAAAATATCACAGTTTCTTCTTTGTTCTGTCACATATGAAAAATCTCATAGGTAAAATGGAATACACCAAAAAAGGATTCAAAAGAAGTTACTGAAATCCTCTCTAATTTACCCATGGAAGAAAACCACATTACAATTTTTATTTTTATTTTTTTGACAGCTTTCGCACATACCAAACCTACAACATTTGTATGCCAAGAAAACTGAAGCTAGCTAGGTGACCATCGTGAATTGAACTCACCACCTTACACCCCAAAATACTCTTTTGATATATTGGGTCACTCCATGATGGTAAATAAAACATAATATAAAAAACCCAAAATCAAAAATCAAAAACTAAATTCATCCCATTCTCCCCATTTTACCCAGAATCGTATGCCAGATCTCCAGAACTCAAAAAAAATATATATATATATCATTAAATTAGAAAACAATTCTACTGCAAGAAGTGTATAATCGAACAAATCCCTTCGTCATTGCAACAATCAAATTGAATCAACGCAAACAATGAAAAACAGCAATAGATGATTCCAAACCTTTTTTCAAAAGTGAGAAAATTTTCCGTAAAGTTCGAGACAAAATCCCAAGGTTCTGATTCTGCACAGCAACGCCCACTAAGAATCTTGCAAATGGGCCGTATTTATATGGCGCGTTGCCCGATGAGCAACAAACTTACAGAGTTTTTTTTTTTTTTTTTTTTTTTTTTCGTTCTAACAGTGTGAACGGAAATTGCCACAAAAACAAACCATGTGGTTAAATTTTTTAATTCCTTTTTTATGCGATAAGTACACGCTGGATAAGGAATTTCACCCGTTGGATCTTGAGATTGTGAGATCTTACGGACATGGATGCGTAATCAAAAGTCAAACGAGTGATTTTTTTTTTTTTTTTGTAAACTTGTAAAATTAGTCTAAATTTAAATATAATTATAAAATACGATGAGTGTTTAAAAAATTAACGATTATAATCATTAGCATTAATGTTAATATTGTAATATATTAATAAATATTTATAATACATAATACTCTATTAATAAATACTTATAATTAGGGGTGAACATGAGTTGAGTTAATTTTCAACCTAACCCAAAATCGGTCAATTCCCCAACTCAATTAAACATACAACACAACTCAACTCAACCTTTTTTATTTTCGAATTGGGTTGAATTGGGTTATCTAGTTCATAAATCTGCAACTACACTAAAATTAAAAGAAGCTCACCATAATAACCAATGTACTCAATAAACAATCTCTGCCGCCCATTTTTCGATTCATAGAAACTTAGAACGAACATTAGCATAAATGGATGCGAAATTCAAATTTACATAACTTCAAAACTTCTTCAATAAGTTTAAAGTTTGAAAAATATTAAAAAATACAAACTCTAACAATAATAATAAAATAAAATAAATATGTAACCTATAATATAAATAAATAACATAATAATTATGTTATCGGTTAAAAGGTATGTTTTTTAAACTAAATAATAAATTCGGGTTGGTTGGGGTTTGGTTAATTTTAGGTCAACTCTTAACTCAACCCATGAAAACTCCATAATTTTAAACTCAACTCAACCCATTTATGTTTTCAACCCAACGCATTTATGTATTCAACACAACCCAATCCGACCAATTGAGTTGGGTTGTTCTGGTTTTTTGGGTTGGGCGGATTATTTATGCACCCTTACTTATAATAGGTAACTAAAACATATTAATGATGATATATACATACATTTTAAAATTTATAAACATTTATAATTATTTTGTAAAATAGTTTTTCGTAACATACACATGTACATATGAAATTAAGAAATTTGTTTTTAAAAAATATATATGTACATATCATTTTTTTTCTTCTTTTTTTCCATTTCTTCGGTGGCGAATATTTCTTTATACGACCAAAGTCATAGTGATGCTGGAGTATCAAGATTTAAATTAATAAATGTTGGAGACGTAATACATTGGAAAAATTATGAAATAATTATTGGTTTTTATTTCTTTTCTTGATATGGCGAATATTTCTTGATACGGAGGAAGTCATAATATCAAGATCTAAGGCCTCGTTTGATAACTATTTGGTTTCTTGTTTTTTGTTTTTCAAATTTAAGTCTATTTTCTCTAAAATTTCTTACAATTTATTTCATATTTTTTACCATGTATACATCTTTTCTTAAGAAAATAGAGGAAGACCAACCAACTTTTAAAAAAAAAAAAGTAGTTTCCCAAAGTTTGTTTTTGTTTTTAAAAGTTGGTTAGTATTCTCCTACTTTTTTAAAGAAATATGGATAAATGGTAGAATGGATGGAGCACATGGTAAGAAGTTTGAGAGAGAATAGACTTAAATTTGAAAAACCAAAAACAAGAAACGAAATGGTTATCAAACAGGGCCTAAATTATTAAATGTTGGAGTAATAATATAATATTTGAGATTCTAAAAAAAAACAATAGAATATTTGAATTGATAAGTATTTCCAGTGTTGATATTTTAGTCCCTAAATTTTGCCATTAATTCCATTTTAATCATCCAACTATCAAAAGTTCAGATTTAGTCCTTCAACTTCCAACTAAGCTTAAAAATGGTCTCTGCCGCCAGTTTAGAGTTAGTGCTCTGTTAAAATGCAATAAAATAATAATATATATTTTTATATCTCCTTCATCTCCTTCCTTTAACTCTCTCTCTTATGTGTTTTTCTTTCTTTTTCATTTTCTCTTCTTTCTGAATTTCTTTTTCTTTACCCTCCCACTTTCGCTCTCTACTTCTTCCTATGCATTAGTTCCATTTTATTTTTTCTTTCGGAATTTTGAGGAATGAAAAAGAGAGAAAAAAAAAAAAACAGAGTTGAAATATCCATGAGCTTTTGGCATAAAATTTATAATTTTCATCGATTATAAAATTTGTGGACATTTGGGGTTCTTACTTGAACCATATTTGGGTGGATTTATGCAATTTTAAAAATGTTAATGGGTTTTTGTTTTCTTATTTAACAAAGAGACTTGCTCTTTTTTTAAACTAGAGAAAATTACTCTTTACTCTGTTTTATTGTACATTTAAAATATGAAATTCGAAGTACATACATATTGTTCTAAGAAGGGATGCTTTCAAGGGCTTTTAATTTAATTTTCAATTATGATTTGTGATAATATTTTAAGAAGAGGACTTTTTATGATAGAGATTCAGAGATATTAGCATACCAAACTCAAACGATATCAATAACTTCATTATGATTTTTTGCGTTTTCACTAGAGTTTGTTAATTCATTACTAATGCTCTGCTCTAAAATCCATCATAAAATTATTATTTTTTTTTATCTAATTTAAATGCAGAAATGAAATCTTTAAACACAAATGTAAAATAGGTAGGGAGTGAAAGTGGGAGGGTAAAAAAAAAAGAAACTCACAAAGAAGAGAAAATGAAAAAGAGAGAAAAACACATGAGAGAGAAAGTTAAAGGAAGGAGATGGCGTCGAAGAGAAAAATAAAAAAATATTATTTTATTGCATTTTAACCTAGCACTAACTCTAAACTGACGGCAAGGACCATTTTTAAGCTTAATTGGAAGTTGAGGAATTAAATCTAGACTTTTGATAGTTGGAGGACTAAAATGAAACTAATGGCAAAGTCTAGGGACCAAAATGGTATTTTAACCATTATTTTAATATAAAAACTCTTTTTTTTTATAAGTTTAATTATAAAGATTCTCATTGAGTTACTTTTTTGTTGTATTATTTAATAGTTTAACGGAAAATGTAATATCATAGGTATAGTTATAATTTATATAATTTACTATAACATGCTTTATGATTTTCTTTTTTTTCGAAAATGTATGATTTTCTTTTTTTAGTACTTCGATTTTATGATATAAATTTAAACTTTACCTATAAAATAGTGCATGACAATTACGCTTAATTGTGCTTTTTTTTCTTCAATTGTACTTAGATTTTATGACATCCTCGGTCTTAAACTTTACCTATAAACTTTACATTCTTACCTACCCAAGTATCACTCATTTCTCCACCCCTACGAGATGCCTTAACAATCAATTCACAATTAACATCAATATAAGCAGCAACTAGAAATTTTTTGGTGGATTTCTTTGTGTGAAACTGAAAGTTGTCTCTCATTGCAATAGTAGCAAGAGCTTTTTGTAGGTTTTTTCCAGAGAATATGTCATTTACCCTAATCATAAATCCAATGGGTAATCTTCCAACATCTAACTTGTGATGAATGCGACTTTCAGACGATTCAATAATGGGATCAATGATTGAAGAACTAGGAATTGAGAGACAAGAAAGTACTAAAGTAGAAAGGCAATGACTAACATCTACTATAATCGTCAAACGATTAATAGTACGTGAAAATGAAACATGATAAAACCATTCAATATCTTTATCATCTTCCAGTTTTAGTCCTCTAGGAAGAGACATGGTATGAGTTAGGGTAGTATATAGGTTGGGCATATCTATAGAATATTGTAATCCTAAAGTGTTCATTATGGACCACATGACCGCAAGATAAAACAAATTTCAGTGGATTGGTAATTAACATACATATCTTCATTGTTCCATAAACCACTGTGAACAATCCTCATTGATATGCAGTTAGAACCTAAGAATGCAAATTTTAAACTGAATCAGATAATACAGTATATATCCAAAATAATAAATACAGTACGAAGGTATTAATACAGAAATTAGGATTAATAGAGTATGTAAAAGTAAACATACTCATTGTCGACATTATGACTTTAAAAACAGAATTCGCCGAAAACCTTAGAATTTGGAAAAAGAAATCGTCGAGAGTCCAGAAATGCAAGATTCAAAGAAAGTTCATTCACCAGACAGTCCAAAAACCTAAAATTTTGGACATAAATGAGTTTTAAAATCAAAAAAAAAAGAAGAAGAAACAGAAATTGACTATAACAAAAAAAGAAATTGATGAAATTTAATAAATGCACATAACACAAACATTTTAGGATCAATTTACCTTAAGAAGTCCAAACAAAGTATGAATATAAGCAAGAACAGTTAGAAGATGAAAGAGAACATCGCCGGAAAGTATAGAGAGTGATAGAAATTGAAGTAATCACCGGAAAGAAATCGTTAGAAATCGCCGGAAATATCAGAAGAAGACGACGAGAGAAAACGAAGGAGATTGCAGAAATCGAATGAGATTGCATAAATGGAAGAAGACGGGAGAAATTAGTGCTCAACATTGAAATAGAATTTGAAGGGAAAATCGGGCAGAGAACTGACGATGGAGAAGGAAAAAATCGAAGAAGAAAGGGGAAAAATATTTAGAAAATATTAGATTACAAGGAATAGAAAAAATGGTACATTTACATTTAATTTTATTTAAAAAAATAAGGAAAATACTTTTACAAATAAAATCAAATGTGGCCAAGATGCAATATATTTTCAAAAAGTGAACTAACGCTTACAATTTCCCTTATTATTATTTACCTTATTTTTGTTTTGATTCGTATTACATAAAAAATTATACATTAGTTTTCCATGAATTAAAAATTCAGTCCCCACAATTAAATTTTGGGTTACTTTTTAATTATGAAATTTCTATTTTATAAAATTAAACCATTGACTTTGAAGAAGTAATGAAATTAGTATAGTCTCAAAACTGATTTGGAAATCATCTAGAGACAATTCATAAATCACAAACACTTCGATGCTCAAACCTTAACTAAGAACATCAAACACAACCCGCCCATATTCGAAGGAAAACATAGCTACTTTACCATTTCAAGTCAAGATTGATTATTTACCGATAACTATTCTGGACCACCTTACAAACCTCTCGATTATTCATTTGAATTTATTAAAAATTAATAATAAGATAAGTGACTATTATAGATTGAACTCCTCGCCACTTAATTTTTCAATAACCATTATGAAAATAGTAATTCAAATGATATAAGAGGAACACAAGAACTGTGATAGAGAAATTAAAATAAACAAACTTAATTTTCAAAAACCAAAAGCAAAAAAAAAGATTTATCCAGATTTTTGTATTTTAAAAATTGGGCTTACTTCTCTCATCTTGTAGTTTAGCTAGTATTTTATTTATATACAACTTTATTAAATAAAATTTAAAAAAAAAAAAATCATCAATCTTTGCCCTTTTTTTTTTTTTTTTTGAAAACAAGTATAAAAGTAGACAACAAAGTGAAGAAATATATGGGTAAAACTAAAAACCAAATGATTATACATATTATTCATTGGATCCTAACTGAATATTAGATTACTAATTGAAGAACATTTAACAATGCATTCTATTTGATTTACAATAAACAGTCTGTTAAAGGGACGACAAACCTACCCGGATCTCCACATTGGTGTGATATTGTCCACTTTGGGCATACACCCTCATGGCTTT
>JBBMEF010000001.1:13878424-13890205 GCA_037832685.1 Sicyos baderoa | reverse complement strand
AGCGCCCATGGCCTAATGGATAAGGCGTCTGACTTCTAATCAGGCGATTGTGGGTTCGAGTCCCACTGGGCGTGTTTATTTAATTTTAGTTTTTTCCTTTCCAATACATTTATTTTTACTGAAATACCCTTGTGCTAAACCGGCAGATACGGAAAATGTTAAATTTTAACTGTATTTTCACATTTATATGGCATTGATATTTCTGGTTTTTTTTTTTTTTTTTTTTTTTTGAGAAATTAAAATTTTTATCATTAGACTTGCACATATCTAGCTTAATAACTTCTATCTTTTCAGAAAAAAACTCCTATTTCTGTTTTTTTTTTTGAAAAAATATTATTAATCTCGATTCATTTGAGGGATAGAGACTCTAACATGTATATTACACACACAAAATGTGTTAGTGGTGTCAAATATCTTAATGGGTGATAATCTATTTTAACTTTGCTATTAAACTTTGATTTTGAAAATTGGTATTTGACTCAAGTAGTTATCTTGTTGGCATCGACCTACACAAGATAAAGTTTGTAACGAAGAACTCAATTATAGAGATCATTTTTTGTATACTTGTCATTGCTTAGAGCAGTTTGAGCACACCTCAATTAATGTTAAGAGATTTACTATTTGACCCTATAAAATTTAAATGTCAAAAGAAGCTTAAAAAACAAATTCCTAGGTGATTATAGAAATTAATTTGAAGTTTTTTTTTTTTTTTTTAATAGCAAAATTAATTTGAAGATTCATAATTCAAATAAGGTTTAAAATACTTTGATCTATGCTAATCTAAAAAAAAAAAACTTTAATCTATGTATAGTACTTTTTTTTTATCTATAAATTTTAAAATGTCTAATTCTAGTTTTGTACTTGAAAAAAAATTAAAATTCATTTAATTATATGGTAAATTTTTTTTTTTTCATTTTTCTTTAAGAAAAATACACTTTAATTTTTCATCCATACGTTTAAGAATTATATTTACATTTAGTCTTTTATTGCATTTTTCATTTAAATCTAACTTCAAAACTTATCATAAAAAATGTGTATATATATTAACACATGAACTTTTTTTTTTTGAGACAAAAACACATGAACTGGTAACATGTTAATATAACAAAAAATTTATAATAAGAATGGTGGGTTATTTGTTGAGTGTTATTTAATATTGGGTGATGAGTTATTATAACTTAATCCATAATTTAATACACTCTTAAATTGTCAAAATATTGTATTATAACCTTCAAATAAATAAGATAATAGGTTACAAAAAATTTAGAGAGAATATCATAGTTTATAACACAAAACAAAAGTCATAACCAACAATAAAACAGAATGAAATTCAACATTAAAATAAAAAACAACTAATTACCAACAACAAACAATGAGTCCATACATAAAAATAGTTCATTAACTAAACAATCAAAAGCAGAACAACAACAATCCAACAATGATAGCCATGATCACCACCACGATAGGCCGAACAACCGGAACAGCGAGCCCGGCACTGTGGGACGAGGGCGGAGGACTAGAGGCGTCGGGGTAAGATTCGGGCAGCGGGGCGATGAGATGCGGCGACATGACTTCGACGAGCAACCGTTGGCCGTTTTTGCAGTGATTTGGAAAGGCACTGATGAAGTAAAAGGGGCCGGACCTGTCTAGCTTTATAACGGCGTTGCCGTTGTTGAAGCCCACAATTGGGTGGCTTGGATTACAGTGATAATAATCCCATTTTTTAACCATCACAACTGAATCATTCTTGTACTCAAAAGCTACATTACAAATCAAATAAAATAAATTATCAAAATACAAAACTTATTTTTTAAATTCGAGTTAAAAGAAGAAAAATGTATTTGATAATTTTGTTGTGATTTAAAATTCGAGAAATGTTTTTTTCTTAACCTTAATTGGAATAAACAAGATCTGAAATGAATGTATATACAAAATAATAATAATAATAATAAATCGATTGAAAATTTAATTTGTATCCATATCATAAATGTTGAGTATGTTTTTTAAAACATGAGGGAAATAATTCAAAAATAAAACGTAGTAAGCAAAAAAAAAAAATACTCACACACAGTAACCTTTACAAACAAATAGTAATATTTATCTTCATTTAGGTTTTAGTTTATATATATATATACTAAATAGGTCAGTAGCGCAATAAAACCATTGATGTTCGAACATGAGACGCTCGTATTGAACTAATTTACAACAAAACAATGAAACTATTGTGTCACCGTGTCACTGACCCATTTGGTAGCTACGAGATGTGTGGTTGAAATCACTCAATTCTCTATAATACACTTTATATAAACAACATACAAATTTTCTCATCACTATAAAAATTTATAGTCCCTGAACGAAACAGAAAGTAAGGACTTACAGAGAGAATCGCCGATTTTAAATCGGTTAATCGAAGCCCAGTAGTTGTAGAACTCAGTGTTGTTTTCTGGTGGAACTTGCCAACCGATATCGTCGCCGACTTTGAACTCGAAAGCTGCGGCCGCCATTGTTGCAGCGGAAAAGATTAGCATAACAAAAGCTGAGGAAGCTGTGTTTGTTGATGATGTCTTCATGATTCTGAAGAAATGGAAACAGAAGAGTTGTTGGAATATTTTTTAGTGAGAATTTTGTTTGGAAATATGAGAATATTGCTGAGTTTGTTTATTTATGATTATTTTGGTGAGGGAATATAATTAGAGGAGATTTTTTAGAGCTAGTGGGCAGTTTAAAGAGGAACGTGGGCAGTTACTTGTTATCAAAGCATGTGAAAAACCAGAATGTTTATGGGCTTTTTGGTTGGGCCCTGGCCCAATGAAGATTCGTCAAGGCCCACTAAGTCAATTAAAAGGCCCAGTGGGCCCATGTACAATATCAAGGATGGCTATTTCCTGGTATAGGACATATGTATGTATATATATAAAGATGGAAATGAAAGGAAAATATTTTCGATATCTATATGAAAAAGTTATGAAAATGAATTGACGTTAAACATTGCAACATCGATTCAAGGTTAGGGTCCAATTTGAAGAAATTGAAGTTTAGGGTGAAATTTGATGCATGAAAAAAATTGAACATCTCTCTTATTTTCATTTATTTAAATATTTGAGTTCTTATTAAAAAAAAAACACTGCATTTAGGTTAACAATGTATAGATCAAGTGAGTTAGGTTCGAATGTCCTTCTAGTTTATACACACACTTTAACTATTCTTACAAAATATATCGTATGACCCTACAATATTTGATTTCAAACTTTTAATTGATCATGATAAATTTTTAAGTAGGTGGTCACGATAAATTAAAATTTACAAACTTTTGGTTTCTTAAGACCATTTTGACCAAAATATAGACTGCTTTTCATATCATACTAACACATCATTTTTTATTTTTTATTTCAATTTCATTTGAGGCAAGAGAATCCAACTGTATGATCAAATTGTGTCTTTTATCTCCTAGCCTGCATTTTAATCTCACAACATGCTAGTCAAAGAGCCTACTTGGAAAGACTTTTCATGCTACTGGAAGTCTTTGGACTACACAACTCTCCATTTTTTATTTTGAAAACCACGAAATTGAAGTTTTGCTCCCCTATACTCGAGGCACCACTGACCCGTCGTTAGGTTGTGGGCCGTGACACCAAGATATTTCGAAGAATATTCTAGTTGAAGCGCTTTCCAATGGTCTCAAACCAAGGATCTCTCATCTTGGAGCTCTTATAGCGTCAACTCTTCGTTCATCATCAAAGGCTAGACTTGAACGAGTTACTATGTGCACTTTGAGTTCTAAAAATTCAAATTCAAGCTACAAAACCATTTACCAGAAAGGGTATTCAAATTCCCAAACCACCTCTAGTACAACAATATTAAGGATCCGAAGATTCAAACCTACGACTACATTGAGGATACATGTCAACTATCGCCGACAAACACCTCATTCTTTTAAAACTCTACGGAGATCTCCGAGATCGAAGTTACTACACCATATAACAACTAATAATAGCTATCTATATCAAAATGAACAATATGTATATATACAGTACAAGTTCTCTTTCGATTTCAGGACACTATGAAACCAGAATGAACAGAGAGGAATGTCATATTCTTTTTACACTAAGTTTTTTTCTTTTTTTTTTTTTCTTCTGAGGGTTCAGTTTTTGGAGAGCCAAATAACGTATTGAATAGCAGAAGTAGTGAGCAAGCAGCAGGTAAACAAAGTGAAGGCAATAGAGACGGCAACGTGGTTACAAAAGCGTTGTAATGGCTTACAAAAGTTAGGCAGCATCGTGTGCCGAATGCCGACGCGATTCAGATTCGATATCCCAGCTGCAGCTGATCCAGCACTCATTAGTGCATATGCCAAGGCCTGCAACCAACACAACACAACTCAAGGTTGAAAAACAGTCCTAATAAACAGGCCCATTTCTGTTAATCTCACAAAACAAAGATATTAGTCCTACAATAGTTGATTTGCTTGTAAGACTTTAGATTTTAGCCTTTCAAAACTTTTTTACTATTTTCATACATATCCTAATGTTAATGGCACAAGCCATGGTGTTACAAGAATAGTAGTGTACAACTTGCTATGACCTAAACCCTAATAGGATGATATGTACCTACCTTAGAATATGTTAAGTAAAAAGGGCAATTGTAGGTGTAGAAAAGTCATTAAACAATTAGTTTGTTGGAGTGGTTTGTTAGCCAAGGGGTTAGTGAAGAAGTATGCAGTTGTTAAGTAGTTTCTTGAGGTTCAAGAGAAGATTCTCTAGAGAAAGATGTTCTAGCCTCTAGGCGTCTTACACTTAAGTTGTCTTGTATTTCCTTTATGTTTCGATATCAATAGAGTTCGGTTCATATCATAGGACTTCCGCTTTTTTGGCGTTTAAAGTGGCACGAACAATTCTTAGAGTGACACAAAAAACCTCGATACAGCTCAATTGATCAAGTTAATTCCGCATATTCTAATCCCACAGCTCATGTTGTTCAAGTCAAAGGAAAAAGGAAACTATTATAGGTTGGCACACAATTTATAGCAAAAAGTAATTACAAACATCATCATTGTTGCTAACATATAACGAGAGGCCTCAAAAACATGTCTCCCTTAAGTTATAACTAAGCAATATGCTACAAAATAATTACCAGATCAACAGCGAAAATAAGCCAGGCTTGACTTCTGGAGCTAAACACTGGGGTCTTCCTGACTAGCTTCGAAGCAGTAACGAGCAGCTGCAACAAAGAGTATGCAGCGACTGCCACCGAAACACCAACGAGATACCTACGCTCAACAAAAATTCACAAAGTTCAACGACTTTCAACTCATTCGAAATTGCCCCCATAATCCCAACTCTGTTTTTAACATGTAATTCATTTTTTGTTTATAACCGGAGCACATACACACAAGCACCCACATCTATCTTAAGCCCCAAGAATTTTACAATTAAGTTCATTCGTAGGTTTCAAACTTTGAGACTCAAAGCTTCTACCAATGAGAACGCAACTTGAAGACAAATACAATTCATTATAATAATAACACGAATCCAAACCAATGCAACAAACTCTTTGTTTTATTATCCTTTAAAAGTATAAACCAACACGGGGCACCATAGAATCAATAAGTATAATAATAAAGAAAGAAAAAGCAATCAAGCAGAAGGCAGTTGGTCAAAATTTCAACAACCGGTCCAGAAGAAGACAAACATGAAACGGGGAATATTTTGAGGATAGAAGAAATCTAGTTCACGGGTTCACTTCTGTTCGTTACATTTAGACGAAGCAATGACACTTGGATGAAGATGATTTTCAGGATTCCGATTATCCCATTCGAAGAAAAGCGAATGAATCAACAGGAAGATGTTTTTTTGAACCGAAGTAATGGAGACATGGGAGGTGTCTACAAATTGATGTAACTCATACATACCTTCCAATTTTCTCATCTCATCTCATCTCATCTCCTCGAACGAAATTCTGAAGCATTTCAATCAAAAGACAAACAAGAAATTGAACGTTCAGCAGCAAATATAGTTCCAGGGAACCATGATTTCTTCACAGAGCAAACACTTTTCAACTAATGGATCTCACAATTCTACCACTAAGATCTTTCCATTCTCACAAGCAAATCACCAAAATCACAAGCCAATCACATTTCAACTAATGAATTTCTGAAGCATTTCAATTATAGATCAAAGCAGGACAAACGATGAAGAAAATAGAAGGCAAACAAGAAATTGATTCCTTCACAGAGCATTTCAACTAACGGATCTCACATTTCTACCTTTCTCAAGCAAATCACAGACTCAAATCACCTAAATCTCTAGAGAATCAAACACTAGCAAAACAAACAGTGAAACTTACTCGAAGGCGTCCGAGAACGACCACTTGGAGTGAACGGGAAGTTCAAATCCGTAAACGGAAACAGTGCCGGATTCCTTCGCCGTAATCATCAGCGACATTGCCGTCACCGACGTAAAAATACAAATCGACCTAAGCACAAACTGACACAAATCGGCTCTGTGGCGGTCAAAGCTTGACCGCTCCGGCGTGCCGCTCTCGGTCGCCATAGCCGCAACCTTCGTCACCTCTAGAACCGACGGCATTTTCCGGTCACTGGTCATATCGGGAAGTTGAAGGCGTAACTTTCCGGCGGGATTCTCTCAGAGTGTGTGAGAGAGGATTCTGTGTTAACGCTTTTTTTTTTTTTTTTTTGGAGAAAGTTTTATAAGTAAAATAAATAGGGTTCATTTATAGCATTTTTTTTAAGGAATTTTTTATGTATAATAAAAATTGGCTAAAAAATTACATCTATAGTTATTGAATGAACTCAATCAGTTGAGCTCAATCTCTTAACAAATTGATTGCGTTTAATTACTATTATCGATTGAGTTCGATTGAGTTCAATTATTCAAAATTTTAGTATAAAGAAATTTTTGATAAAAATGTGCTATAGTTTTAATAAAGAGTTTTAAAGTTGGTATACACAACAAATTTTCTTTAAATAATGGGATTTTTCATATACAATAAATATAATAATAATATATTAATAGCAACATTTTAGAAGAGATTCTTTATAGAAATTGGGAGTAAGCCAAATAAAAAAAAAAAGGAAAAAGTTCATGTTTCCAATGACTTTAATGAATGCAAGTATTTAATCCGTGTATATATCATCTTCAATCAATGCTAAAGACATGTTTCATTTAGTGTCGTGGATACACTTCCATCAAAAAATGAAAAATGATAAAATTGGAATATTAAAAAAAAAAAAAAAAAAACTCTAAATTCTACCATTGATGAAATATTTCTAAAATTATTCAATGATTAAATTCTACCATCATTTATACAAATAAAGAGTAGATTTGTTTAATGTGCCTATATGTTTATCTATCTATGACTGTATCTATGTAATGTATTTGTTAAAATTTAAATAAAAATAAATCAATGCTAATTTTTAAAACTTAAGAAGTTAAGAGACCATAAAAAATTAATCAGTCGAGATCATCTTAAAAAAATCAAAAAATTAAAATTTTAATTTAGAAATTAGGAATTAATTTTTAATAATTTTTTTTAATATCCAAAAAAAACCAACTCAACCCTATAAATGTCCCGTAACTTTAATTGCCTATAAGAAACGTATATTATGAGTATCAGTTTACATATTGTGATCTAGATTCAAAGTTCTTTTCAACAAAGCTTCATTCTAGCCTTTTAAAGATCTCACAAAGTCTTTCTTGGTAGGGAAAAATGAAAGTGTCGCCATCTGTGGGGATCGAACCCACGACCACGTGGTTAAAAGCCACGCGCTCTACCACTGAGCTAAGACGGCTTATTTGTTGGCTTTTCACTTATAGCTGTAATTGTCGTCACTTTTGAGTTTAACATCGTAGAACATGCTTATGTGTAGAGTTAAAGGTTTTCTTACTTATTCGATGTTTGTTTCTCAAAGTTCCTTACAACAAGGCGTTTTGAAGATTTCACAATTATCACCTTTTGTGAGGATCGAAGCTATGACCACATGGTTAAAAGTCATGCACTCTACCACTAAGTTAATACAATTTATTTAATGGCTTTTGGCTTATGGTAGTAATTGGCGTCACTTTTAAGTCTACCTTTGTAGAACATGCTTAGACAGTCAAAGGTATCTCGATCAATATTGAGTCGATGTTTGTTCTTCATGAAATTGACGGTCAAAGTAGATCACTTTTAAATTTCTTCTTATGGATTAACCTATTCAACCATTCACGAGATGAGGAAACCTTAACCCTATCATCGTGTTTTTAAGTGAGATTGATCTTCTCGATATTATATTTAGAAATAGATCAACTTCATTTCTGCACCCTTAGGCTAGGTTGACATTTTCATTGCCTTGTTAGAAGAGGTATCCTTCTTTTTGTCAATATTTGGCAAGGTTGAACTTCTTCTTGTACTTAAGTGAGGGAGAACCACCTCCTCACCATACTAGAGCAAAATTAAGGTTAGTCTTTTCTATAGAAGAAAATTTAGAAATGCTTCACTAAAAAATTTGGTGCAACTAAAGCAACCAACAAAGAAAATATTGTAACTTTTAAGGGTGATTAAGAAACTCGACAACTAAAAGGACCCAAACCAACTCAACCCAATTTGATCAGTTGGATTGGGTTCTAATAAATGAAATTACCATGGTTGGATTGACCTAAAATTAGCACCAAGTTTGATGTTGTTCTCTTTTAGTGGTTATTTTGATGGTGTTTATCTCATATTTAGGGCATGTTTGCCCCAAGGACAAACCGTGGAGTTGACTTGGCTTGCCTTCTATTCCATGTTTGCCCCATGGACTTTCATAAGTCCATCCTACTCCTACCCAACTCCACGCGTGAGCCCCACATTTTTATTTAAATATTAAAATATTAAAAAATTACTCAATATTTATTTTTTTTATTTAAATAAAAACTTCAACAATTCACTTTTCATCACATTAAACATAACTTTATTATTAAAAAACTTTTAGATATTCATTTTTTTATTTAAATAAAAACTTCGACCATTCTCTTTCCACCACATCAAACATAACTTTATCTTTTCTTTCTTTCCTCTCAAACATAAACTTATTTCACTTATCTTCTCTTTTCATCCCAGCCTAATCCAACCCAATCCATCCTCTCAAAGCCAAACATACCCTTACTCTTTCGAGTCCTGGCCATAGTGTTCATGAACCTGTAAATCAAATTTGAAGAAATTTTGAAAGGTACTAGATTGGACAGGCCTAAAGCCCACAAGAGGCCCAACATGAATGGTGTGTCCAATTCAGCCCAATAACTTTTTTACTGTCAATGACTTGGATAAAATTGAGTGGAGGGTAAAAGTAAAACCAAAATATTGTGGCAAAGCTTACCATGAAAAGGTTTTCAATAGAATTAAAGAAATAGTTAGGGCTGAATTGAAGCCTATAATTAGGGTTTAGCTAAACCATGTGCCTATGCATCCTTAATTATTTTTAATGTATCATTTACTCATCCAAAGTCACATGTCCCAACCATCTCCCCAAAGCTGAAAATATTACTTGTTTTGGCAAGTTCTATTCAAAAAATAATTTAAATATTTTATTTTATAAGCTTTATTACGATTTGTGTTTTTCTTTTAAGAATATGGGTGAAGATCCAAACGTTTTTTAATGATTAAATTATGTTCATATTAACTTCTATTTTTTTAGTTCGATAATGTATCAAGCTTAACTATACAACTGATTTTTAAAACAAATGTATTATGTTTTAATCGGTTGTATAATTTCACGCACCACTTCTTAATTATTATTTTTTAAAATCGAATGGGTTGATGGTATAATAATTTCATTATTAGATTGTAAACTAGTTTAATATTAGGGTTATAAATTTGATTTCGATAATCGGTATTTATTTCTCTTTTCCAATATGTACTAACAAAAAATGGTGGTAGCAATAATTAAATGATATACGTAAAAAAGAAAAAAGAAAAAAGCCTTTGAACGTCTTTTTTTTATTATTAATTATTACCGTTAATATTGGATAATATCTTCATAAACTAATAGTCTAGGTTTTTCTAATCTAAACTAATTATTTAGGTTTTTTTAATCTAAACTAATTATTTAGGTTATATGCTATTGCTTTTTTTTCTCTCTCTCTTATAATACGGACATTAAGGGCATGTTTGTCACATGCACAAATAGTGGAGTTGGTTTGACTTGACTTTTATTCCATATTTGTCTTCATGGACTTCCATATAAGTTCATCCAACTACACGCGTGAACCCCACATTTTTATTTAAATATTAAAATACTAAAAAACTACTCAATATTTATTTTTTATTTAAATAAAAACTTCAACAATTCTCTTTCCATCACATCAAACATAACTTTATTATTAAAAAACTATTAAATATCCATTCTTTTATTTAAATAAAAACTTCAACCATTCTATTTCCATTACATCAAACATAATTTTATCTTTTCTTTCCTTCCTCCCAAATATAAACTTATTTCACTTATCTTCTCTTCTTATCACAACTCAACCCAACCCAACCTATCCTCTCAAAGCTAAACATGCCCTAAGTTTACAAGTACCGATTTCAAAAAGAGGGAGGAAAAAAAAAATCATTTTATCATTTTTTTTAATGAAAACGTTATAATAATAAATTGTTAATATTTAACTTCTCTTTTTGTATATTTTTTTTTTCCCTGGCTTCTTACTCTATTCTCTTTTCCTCTTCTGATTTCGGGAGGGAAAAAAAAAAAAAAAAATTCTTTGTTCCTTTTCTCCATTGATCATGTATCGATTATTTTGCAAAATTCTATGAAACAAATTTAAGAAAACTAAATTAATGTGCAACCCCTTTGCTTTGTCTTTAAACAAAATATAGTCGGTTGGTTTTTATTTTGTTTGGACGAAAATCATAATGTTTTTTTTTTAAAACATTAATGAGTTATGTTGACATTAATTTAACTATAAATCTAATTTAATTTAATTTAAAATAAATGTGGAATAAAATAGCAAATTCTAGTATCCTTACTTTAACTATATAATTTTTAGAAAATAGATTTCAGACGTAGTAAAATAAGAAATATTTAACTTAATAGAAATCTATCAAACTTATATTAAAATTTAGAAAATTTACTATCAACAACACATTCTACCTCTGATATTATATTTGCAGCACAATTTCTAAAATAATTCATTTCTAATACATTAATTTCTATCGCTAACTAGTGATAAAACTCAATTTGAAATTCTATTACTAATATAAAAAAATTAAGCAGTGATTGAATAAATCTATTATTGATTGAATTCTATCGCTAATAGAACTTAACCAATGATAAAATTCAATTTAGATTTTTTACTATAAATGAATTAATTTTAATTTTATATTATGGATGGAAATATTTTATTATTTTTTTTTTTTTTGTTATACATCCAAAGTCCCAACTTATAGTTTTTAATTGATTTACTTGGATTAAAATATATCAATTCTGTGACTTTGAATTTAAAGGAATTGAATTCGTATTTACTATTTTGATTTTTTTATATATATTTGAGAAATTTTTGTCTGCTATTGATGATAATTCTCCATCAAATTACACTTAACAAAGAAAGACACCAAAATAAATAAAATCCAATATTAATTGACATATATTTTCTACTTTAAAGTTGTAGAGTGGCCCGTTTGGTAATACTCTCGTTTTCTGTTTCTCGTTTCCTGTTTATGGTTTCTTGTGTCTTGTTTCTTTTGTTTTAAGAACTAGAAACAAGAAAGTGTTTGGTAACCATTTCCGTTTCCTGTTTCTTGAAAAAA
>JBBMEF010000001.1:13839456-13856032 GCA_037832685.1 Sicyos baderoa | reverse complement strand
GTGCAGGAATTCGTGCAAGTGTGTTACCAAGACACTCATCTTTTCGATGATTTTTCTTTTTTCTGCATCCTCTATCGCCTTTTGGATCTAGCAGGGTAGTGTTCCATCTATAGCTTGTGGGATCTGCCCTACTCCATTGTCTTTATGAGCCTCAAATCTTCTCCACACTCTCCACCACGTAGTGCCATAAATAAAAGGAAGGTGATTAATTGGAAATCCTTCATTTAATACTATTAAGCCTAATTTGAAATCCTCCATTTAATAAAACCAGGGTAAAATCGAATTTAAGAAGAATATTTAAATTTGAAAATTAAATGGAAATACAAGTTTGCAAAAAAAAAACTTAAGTGCCTAAATATGCAATTAATTTTTATAATATCTAGTAAATATAATTTCGCTATACATTATATATTAAATGAATATCATCGATAACACTTATAATTACCTATAAAAGAAAAAATAGATTAGTCCATATGTGAATGTGATGCTTCGATCCATTAGTCTTTTCTTTTTTTTGAAAAATTCAATCAATTAATTAATAGTTTTTAATCAATTTAATTCTTAATTTTAAATCAATTTCCATGAGAGCTTTTGTTGCAGATACTCACCTTGTGGCAATTGTCTCACATTAAAATGGTGGAGATTCTTCAACATGTTTATAAGAGTTATGAATTAATTATCTTATTGTCAATTAATTTTGAGATGAAGCACATATTCTTTAATACCTTCCATTTATTTAATTACTAGATTTAACTGTTTTTTTCATAACCACGTTAGCATCCTCATCGATTTGAGTTCACCCTGGCTGATTTGATTTCACATGCTCTTTAAGGGGATTGATATTTTGTTCTTCTCCGTTTGTTTAATTCGATTTTTTTTATTGAATTTAATGTTTGTTCTTCTTCTTATCGTTTGTTTATTCCATTTTTTAATATGGAATTCTCTATTTATTTTGTGTTGTATTTAGCACGATGCATGATTTTATGATTTAAATATTAATACATATCGGAGGAAGTGGGACGAATATTATTTATCGGGATCAAATATACGACAGTAGTGTTGAATTAGTTTGCGACATTGACTCATTTGGTATTCCACCAGGTTCATTTGATTTATATTCCTCGTCCATTTTAAAACAACAATAAACTAAAATTTGTCAATTTCTCGTCTTCTTTTATGATACGATAAAATTACTCAAAAAATGAAAGAAAGAAAGAAAAAAAAAAAAGTAATTGCCCCAATATAAAGTCCATGCTAAGATTCCTACGCTACGATCCACTAGATCATATGCCTAACATTGGGCCCCACGTGATGAGAAATCAAGAATTCATCACAACCGTTCGTTACTCCGAAAATTGAACTCTGACTAATAAACTGTTGCTGTGGCGACATTTGAATCTCCTTCTGCCTTCTCAACTCCACAACTTTCCGGTGAGAATTCGAGTGCTTCGCCGACGAGAACGTCGGACTCGCCGCCGGCCGATACTCCGGCACCAACCGCCCGGACTTGTACCGGACGCCGCAAGCATTACAGAGCGTTTTAGGCCCCATCGGTCCCGTCCGCCACTGAGGCGTCTTCTCCACCTGACAATGCAGGCATTTCCGACCCGTGCCGGCGGAGTCTCCGTTTGCCGCCTCTTTCTTCTTCGCCGGCGGTTTCGGACTCGCCGGAGATAGCAGGTGGAGGAAGCGCGTCGTCCAGTCGCAAGGAGCTCGCGATCGTTTGCTTCGAGCTTTGCAAGGGAGAAAACTCGGTGAATTCTGCGAGGAATCGGAAGGAATTAGTACGGACGACGAAGTTTCTGGAGTTTGAGGCTTCGAAATCGAACGATTAATCGCGAGGTAATTCATCGCCGGTAGATCTTCCCCTTCCGTTACTGAAAATGAATCATCGACGAAATTCGATAGCCATTCCAGTTCCGCCAATTCTTCATACTGTAAAAATAAAACACAAATTGAATCAGAATTTGTTTCGATTTTCTAATCAATTCGTTCCGATTCATGAAATTCTGAAATGCAGAACATCATAAACCCTACCGGAAGGCAAAATTCGTCGGAGAATCGGGATTCGTTGAAGCTTCCATGGAGTTGATGATCGCCGCCGGAAACAGAGGAGTTGCAGCTATCGACGGCGGTGACTGTGGAGGAATCCGTCGAACTGCCGGCCACATTATCGAAGAAACCGTCGGCGAGTATGGGATCTTCATTAGAAAAGTCAAGTAGGTCGTCGATGGTGAAATGCTCCGTCGGCTTCGTCTTCTCCGGCGAGAACTGCGCCGCTCCGGCGTCGAAATATCCGCCGATCATATATTTGTTGACCTCCATGAGCGCAGGATCGAGGGTGAAAAATTGCAGAAGAAAATGTGTTGGATGGAGAATGGCGGAGATGGAAGTGGGGGATTTTGAGGACCAAAAGGAAGGGCAAAAATGGAATAAAACATTTAGAAGAAAATGAAAAAAAAAAAAGAAAAAAGAATAGCATCTGCGTGCATGCAGAGAGAGATGAATATAATAATGAGGAAGTGACTTGCAAGGTCTGTAAAGTTTGTTTCCTATTAAACTCTCCTTTTCTTTTTCCCCTTCCAAAATATATCATTTTATTTTTTGAGAAATAATTGCGGGCAACATGCATCCTCTATATAGCTAAATCTTGATATTTTATTATTTTTGTTATTTTTTAAATAGTTATTTCTCAAAATTATAAATATAATAAATGATTAAGATTTAGCTAATTAAGTGGGCAGCATGCAATTATTTCTCTTATTTTTTTACTTTGACCATTACACCCTTCATTTCACTTCAAATTTAACTTCTCTGCCACCACTAAACTCAACTCCTCAGTTTCAATTGTTGAGCTAAAAATAAATAAAAATAACCTTAACACATTTTGTCCCCGTTTAGGCGTGGATTAAATTTTTAATTAAATAAAAATATGAGAAACAGAAGACAATTATTTAAATAGTATAAAAGAGTTTCAAATATTTAGCTTCTTAGTTGCTGGATCATATATTATATAGTTGGAGTTGAACTATAATTTTAATGAAACATGTTTGTATAGTACAAGTTCATGATAAAACCCTAATACACAATACATTATTAAAAAATTTATTAAAAAAAAAATTGATACAAAAAAGTGTAAATTCAATTCATTTCAATAAATACATACATTTTATAGAAAGGGTCAGTGATGCATTTTTTTTAATATTCATGACTGTCTGTATCAACTTTAGCGCCTAGCCATACAACATTTTAATGTCAAAAAAATTTAGGTAAGTGGTTACCATAAATTTAACTTATCACTTTATGCATTTCAACACACCATGATCACATCCTAAATATGGAAAGAGTCGGCGTTTCATTATTTGGTAGTATTTTAATAATTAATATTTGTCTCTCATTTATTTGAGAGTTGTCGAGATATGGTTTAATATGGTCTTCCTTCCCTTATTTGTAACAACAAAATAATAATAATAAATTTTAAATGGAGATCATAATTGAGGTTATATAACAAGTATCCAAACATAGGGTAGCAGGTTTTGTCGCTGTGATTCCTTCAATAATGTACAAATTTACATCCGGATTCTTCTGCCTTAGCTAATAATAGTTTCCCATTGGAACCTGTGCTTTTTTTTATTTTAAAACATTTTAATTTTATTAATACTATTTTTCCCCATCATAACCCTTTATTTTATTCTTCTCCCCACGTTTAAGCACGACGCTTACAGCTCAAACTTTTAATCACTTTACTCCGACCAAATTTCCAATTCTAATTAGTGTTTAATTTTAAATAATTATTAATTTTATGAATTTTCTATTGGGAAAAATTAATTCTTGGCTGAGAAAATATTGTGGAGTACATTGAGGCAATGGACACCGATCCCAAAAATGGATAAGGTTGTTAGTTATTACTCGGTTAAAATATGCATTAAATTCGTTTTGTTAATCATTGCACTGTTAAAAGTACTTCTCTTTATTGTACTTTCATTACAAAAATAGTTATTTCCTAACTTTCGGGAGGTAACAATTTGGTATCGGCAATCTAGTTTCAAATTTGCAATGTTTAGGATTTAGCATGTCATCTGCAAAAAAAAAAAAAAACATGTAAAATATAGTTAAGGTGTCATAAAGTATATTGAATGTATATATATTGCGTGATATATCATTAAATGTTTGTGTAAATTATAAAGACTATACTATTGTTGGATAAAATTCATCTTTTCAATTTGATAAAATGTTTGTTGTATAATAAATCGTGTTGGAGTGTTAATGTATTTAAACTATGATAATTAAATTGTTACAAATTTAAAAGTTCAAAGACCAATCTATTCTAATATATATTTATTGTTAAGAGGCCACAAACCTATGCTTTTACTTTGGAGCATGTGTCAAAAAGCATCATATCAATGTGGGATTACCGCTTTATTTGTATTTTCAATATATTTATATATAATTAAAAGAGTCTACCCAAATAATAATGGTTGAACGGGAAATTAAGTTACTCCAAACTATAATTTAAATGCAAAATTATTATTTAGTTAAAATATTATTTTGATTTTCATACCATCGGTTTCATCTTGGTCAATGCACTTTAAATATTAAAGTTTGTTTCTATAGTAAAATAAAATTATAGTAAAATATTCATTAATAAAAGGAAAAAAGACCATATGAAAGTATTTTAAAATTTAAAGAGGGCAAGTTTATAAAAAGTATTTTTCAAAGAAAAAGAAAAAAATGAAAAACTAACAAAAAAAAACTATAACCAAAATTATATAATAAAAGAAAAAAGAAAATAGAAGGATATTTGAATATGGAGTTTTTTTTTTTTTTTTTTTTCTTTGTAAGCTTTATTGTTATTTTAGTTTGGAATTAATATAAAAGAAAGGGTGGGGTCCAGGGAGCACGTGACAAAGGTTGGGGGATGTCAGGGAGCATGTGAGAGGGTTCTCAAGTTTTTGGTTCGTAAAAGCCAGCTCATTGGTTCCTAATGCTGGTCAATGTCCACGTGGCCGGAATCTACTGCCCGCAATGACCGTATTGTTTCCTCGCACGTGCCTTGTCGTTAACATGTGTAAACAGTGACACCCCTCGCACGTGCACTCCCTCACCTCCCATTGCTCTGCTCCTCATCCTTCCTCCCCATTCTTCGCAACTTCATTATCGCATCAAATATCTCTCCCCGTCCGGTCGTTTAATTGTGATTTTCAATTTTTTTAATTACATATTGAATTTTTCTCCAATAATGTTTCTTGGAGTTTTTATTTTAACATTCAATTTACTTTAAATTAAGTTTATTTTTCAAATTGGGTTATCTATAAACACGGTTAAAAGTAAGACTTGATATATTCAATTATCATAAGTTGAACTAGACTGTCGTGGACGATATATCCCACAAAACAGATTTTGAAAAAGTTGGCTTATCTTCAATCACTACACTTTTAACTTTATTGGATTAAAATATTACATTCATATCAATATTTACCACTTATTTTATTGTTATTTCATTCATATTACACTTTTAACTTTGTCACGACTCCTAAATTCTCTGTTAAACAACTTGCCATAAAATTCCATTGATGACCTGACATTTCAATGGAGTAAATAAAAGGTGGGATTAGGGAGGTTGGTAACAAAAGCAAAGTTGTTTTACAGTACCATCAATAATTCAACAAGCATAAGCCAAGCCAATATGTTCACTTTCAGCAATATCTTTGGAATCGGAATCGATGTTTCGAGCCTTCTAGATTACTTAGATGTTCCTTCGAAATTCAACAGGCAGAGCAAGATATACAGTCGATGTCCGATTACATGATTGGTCAAGAACATATTGCAACATGTTACAATTTCGTCGAACCCGAAAGTGATGAATAGAAGTTAGGTACGAAGATTACTCACACTTGCAGTACACTATAGCAAATTCTTTCACTAAGGCTTAGAAGTAACACATTTTCGATAAAGCCCTAAGATTTATGCAGTCCTAACTTTCAAAAGGCAGCTATCTATCTATCCCAAGTGCTTGAGTTGAATCGGACCCATGTAGATGTACAATGGGTCGGTAGAGGTACAATTGTGCCAGCTCCCAGCTATTAGCTACATACAATATGGTTTTACCTTCTATTTTCACTACACGACTACATCACCCTACTATTTTTGGGTATTTTGTTGCCAAAAAAGAGTTTTTTGGAATGTGACCACCAATGGTCCTTGTCAACAATTTGGCAACCCATGAGTGCATTTGAACAAGTTATTATAAACCGTGAATTATGTAACATGAGAGGTTATAATAATCTGCATGAGGTGTAAGTATTATAACATGGGTTATATGATAACTTGTTCTTGAGGTGTAGGTCATTGTAACAATGGATTAAAAGAGTTTCATTATAACATGGCTGGATGGTTATTCTAGTTGGGATGAGGAGTCATGGACTAACCTAACCCACCGGTTATTATAACCGTGGCGCAAACAAGAGGTAGGTTATAATAAACTAACCTAACTCACTCTTAAACGGTGCCCAAAACGCCCCCATGGTGATCGATCATTTGTATCTACTATGAACCTACCTACCACAATGCAGCCAACTGATTGGGAGAGCAAAGGAGAGGGAGGGAAACTACTTACCAGGGTTCCTTCATGCAAACTAAATGCCAGAGTTAAAATGTTCAAAGTGGATCATTGGCTATAAGATTTAAAGCAGAAGAACAAATCAATGATATATATATATATATATTCTGAAAGAAACAAGATATCTCTCATGTACTAAGCAGATTATAAAGCCTGAAACCAGATGCATTGCAAAAAAAATTAAAAATGAATCTATGGCTCTACGGTCGTCACCTGTTGCCAGTCCCCATCGACAGCTTCTTTCCACAAAGTCACATTGTTGTTCCCATCTGCCACAGCCAAGATGTTTCCAGTCAAAGACCATGAGACCCTCCAGACAGGAGTTTTGAAATCATTCAATATCTTTCCTTCCCATTGATCCCCTTCCCTGGCTACAGTCCATATGATAACCTTTCCATCCTGAGAAGCACTTGCAATAGTAGATTTCGGTAGCCCGAGGTTCGGTGCCCAGGCAACATCCCTGACCCAATCAGTATGCATTTGAAGTGCAGGGAAACAGTCCATCTTCCAAATTCCATTATACGGTTTCCAAACCTTCACAGTGTTATCACAGCCACCAGAGCAAAGCTTTTGAACCGAATCAACCAAACCAGAACAAACAAGAGAACCCGGGGCAGACGAAGGAGCCCAAGAAACCGACGTGACACCAAGTGGATGAGCTTGGTCAATCCTTGTTGTATCCCAACCACCATCCTGCCTTGCAGTGAATACTGAGATATTCCCATCAGACGAACCACATGCCAGACATAGACCCAGTTCATGAGGAGCCCAAGCGATCGAGTTAACCGAAGATTTATGATCATCAAAAACATGGGCTTGAGTCCACTCATTCTGATTTCCCTCCTTCCATATAATCACACGTCCATCATAAGAACACGAAGCCAGCAACGACCCAAATTTCGGGTGCGCCCAAGCAGTCTGCCAAACTGATCCTTGGTGACCAGTAAGCGTGGCTAGATGCTGCGAAGCCGAATTGCTGACTCCAATTATCTTAATGGTCTGGTCAGATGAAGCCGTCGCAAGGCGCTTCCCGTAATAATCCATAGCGACATCATGGACCGTATCCTGGTGACCACTTTCTATCTTCTGACCAGGCATTTCTCTAGCACCTATATGTCTTAACTCTTCAGCTAAACTAAAAACCAATATCGATTCGAATATCGAACCTTACCTCTAACTAGCCCTAGCAGAAAACACAGTTCTTAATTCACTGTCTTCAGCCTATCAGATTGAAACGAGAAAAAAAAATCTGGAAAACACAAAATTAAATTCAAAGCAGGTTGAGAAAATTTATAATCGATTGTTGTCAATGATGAGAGCAACCAACTCAGTAAATGAATTTCTAACGATAATCGGGTCTCACAATATCTACAGATCAATCAAATTCTAAGAAATTAACAACACATTAAGAAAAGAAAATCGGAAAATGAACAAATCTCAGGATCACAACGATTACGAAAAGAGCGGAGATAAATTTGTGGATCGTAAGACAAGATCCAAAACCCTAGAACAAAAATCAATAGCTCTTAAGTGGGAAGAAGAAAAAGATTACGAACCTTAGTTGCGAAGCTGATGCGATTTTCAGGGAGAAATTATCGCTCTCTGCATCTGCGATTAATGGAGAAAATAAAAATAAAACTGAAGAAAATAAAAATCAAAGAAAATAAAAATCAAAGGGAAACAAGGACGGGCAGTTATCGTTTGCCCGAAACCCGCCACGCCAAGAACGCGTGATTGGGCCTTTATTGGGCCATGTAGAACGACCACTCCTACTAGCATATTGGGCTTCGGCCCATCACGGGCTATTTCCAAAACTGTCCATTTCGAAAAATACCTATAAATGTTTGATTTCGAGGAAATGCCTAAACCTTATTTTTTTCGAGTAGTTTTAATGGATTTGGTTAAAACATTGGACACCAATACATAATTCAGCTTGAGATTGAGGTATATATATTTGGTTCACTCATACACTTTAAACAAGCATACGAGACTCATAATCAATGTACAACAAGGTGGTTATGAGAAGTTGGAATGAACGAACAAGCAAGTAAAAAATCACATTCAATAAATGCAGCTCGAACATAAAGTTGTTCGAGTTGTAATAACAGACTCCAACTAGTCAACAATCAAGCAACGCTTTTAAGTAAAAACTCTAACAACATCACCACAAAAGAGTCATCTATATAATCACGTATTCAAAAACCAAGGTGAATTTTGTGAAAAATATATTAGAGTGAATCTATGCTGAGTGAGTTCGTGAGAGTTTTGTTCGTGTTTGTGTACTATATAAGGAAAAATACTTGCAAGAGATGAATAACCACGTACCTGTAGATATAGGTCTGAACAACTATAGATGCCAAACAAAGTGGTTGATAAATATACATAACATTTTTTTTTTTTTTTTTTGAGTGATACATAACATGTATTCTAATACAACTATATATATATATATATATATATATTATTTTTTTTGACATCTATCTCCGGTCACTAGTGAATTTCGAATATCATAACATAACATGTATTCTAATACAACTATAGATCTAGAATATCATAAATGTGGTATAAAATAGTATATACTTGTGATATTTAATAGACATATGTTTAGAAAATATAAAAGTTGAAATTCATAATATATTGCTGGTATTATATTTGAATGCTTAAATTGACCCAAACAATTAAGATGAGAAGAATATAAAAAAAATGCCAACAATAATTAGTAAAGGCTCAAACTTTAATTATCAGGTGTTTGAGTCACTACTCCACCCAACACGATTCTAAAAGTTAAAGGTTCCGTTGGATAATTATTTGATTTTTTGTTTTTTGTTTTTGAAATTTAAGTTTAATCTCATTCAAATTTAATTCCACTCTACCTATAATATATCCATATTTCCTTAAAAAAATAGGAGAACACTAACCAACTTTTAAAAACAAAAAAATAGCTTTCAAAAGTTTGTTTTTATTTTTAAAAGTTGGTTAATATTCTCCTACTTTCTTAAGGAAAGATGAATATATGGTAAGATTGGTGAAACACGTGATAGAGAATTTGAGTGAGAATATACCTAAATTTCAAAAACCGGACATAAGTTAACCAGATTACCTAGCACCCTTTTACTTTCATGTGAATTGAAGAGCTCCAAGAAAATGAATGAGAGTAACATAAACATAATTTCAGTTTTTAATAAAAAGCAACATAGGAAAAATTAGTGCGTCCATTCAACATATGAAAAATCAGAGAATGAGAACCATAAATAAATGTGAAAGTGCAAATATGTGAACTACTGAATTACATTTATGTCCACAAACAAACTTTTTTCGTACGAAGAAAATAAAAATAAATGTTGGAGGAGAGGTATGTAACATTGTGACAGGTTTCCCCTCTGAAAAAGCTTTCCCAAATGTATCAACATAATTAATTTCGATTTTAAAATGAGCTATAAATATTTATTATTGTTGATATTATTACTATTTTTAGGATTTCATTCCATAAGACTGGTTTTCGGCCATCATCAGCCGGGAGACTTGAGGACGCCCCTGCATTCTTAACAACCTCCAACTAAAAATAAATAAATCAAACTTGTAAATGAGTTAATAATAAATATATATACATTTTTCTAAATTTATAATTTTGAGATTATAAGGTACTAAATAATTTTGAGATTACTAAAAAATATATATGTATATATTTGAGATTACTAGGTACTTAAGACTATAAGTTTAAACATTACAATTGGTTTCATTAAAATATATTTTTAAGAAATATTTTGTATTTATAATTTTTAAACATTACAATTTTATTATCATATAGATTTTTTTAAAAAAAATCAATATGTTCAATCAAAGAGAAGCTACATCCTTTAATGATCACTACGTAGATAATTAGGTAAAATACTATTTTGGTCTCTGAAATATCATATAAGTTCCATTTTGGTCCCTGAATTTCAAAAGTCTAATTTTAGTCTCTAAATTATCATTATTGTTTCACTTTGGTCCATGAAGTTTCAAATGTCTAATTTTAGTCCTTGAACTATCTCAAAAGTTTAAAAATATTTATAAGTTAAAAATAAAACTTAACCCTGGTTAAAATGGATGATGTGGCAAAAAAATATTAATAAAAAATTCAATCTTAATTTTATTTTTAATTATAGCAAGCTGGTAGGATCCTCCCAAGCTCTTTGAAGTTTCTCCAAGTAGACATTGTTGGTTCCATCTATAAAGCTATCGGTAAGCCTAGAAAGGGGAATAGGGCGTGGAACTAGAGCCCCTTGAGCTCTTGATTTAAAAAGTGTCGAATGGAAGTATCAAAGTTTCTGAAGAAAATGTCGAATGAAAGTATTGAGTTTTGAAAGAAGGAGAGAGCAATAGAATAAGAAAAGACATCAAGACTCTATTTATTTTTTTCCTCTTGAAGTACCGATCTTACAAAGATGTGTGAAATGGAAGAAGATATATAACAATTTTTTATTAATATTTTTTTGCCACATCATCTATTTGAACTAGGGTTAAGTTTTATTTTTAACTCGAAGACTATTTTTAAATTTTTCACATAGTTCAAGGATTAAAATTAGTCATTTGAAACTTCACGGACCAAAGTGAAACAATAATGATAATTTATAGGCTAAAATTCAACTTTTGAAATTCAAAGACCAAAATGGAATTTATATGATAGCTCAGGGACCAAAATGGTATTTTATCATGGATAATTTATGAGAGGAAATTCCTCTACCACAAAAAAGAACCAAGTTCTTATTGATACGAAAGTAAAAAATACAACAAAAATTTTAAAAACTTGGAGGCAGGTAGAGCTTAACTAATAGATCGACAATACAATTGCTACCCATTAAGGGTGCACAATAACCTGACAACTCGAAAAACCCGAAAAATTCAATCCAATTTGACGGGTTGAGTTGGGTTGAATACATAAATGGGTTGGGTTGGATTCAAAATATGAAATTTTCATGGGTTGGGTTAGGTCAAAGGTTGACCTAAAATCAACCCAACCCAACCCAACCCAACCCGGCCAACCCGAATTTATCAATTAATTTTTAAAATATATATTTTTACCAATATAATAATTATTATCTTATTTAATTATTTATATTATATGTATATGTATATTTATTTTATTTTATTATTATTGTTAAACTTTTTATTTTGTAGGTTTAGATAGACTTGAATTTCGCATTTGCAATAACAATATACTTATGTTAATGTTTTTATAAGAATCGAAAAAATGACGTTAGTTGCAAATCTATGAACTCGATAACTCAACCCAACTCAACCCAAAAATAAAGGGTTGGGTTGGGTTAGGTTGTGTCTTTAATTGGGTTGGGTTGGAAAATTGATCAACTCAAATTTTTGGGTTGGGTTGAAAATCACCTCAACCCAACCTAATCCAACCCGAATTTTTGAGTTGGGTTGAAAATCACCCCAACCCAACCCAACCCTACCCATGTTCACCTTTACTACCCACAACGTTAAAAGAAAAATGAAATGTTGTCCTTAAATAATGGTGGGTTTATAGACCAAGGGTATCAACTATTACATCGTTGAGTTTAATAATATCTTGAGATATATTATTAAAAATATTGATAAGCAATTTATAATAATATTCTATCAAAATAAGATGATAGAATCAACAACATCATTTAAAATATATCGCATTCCGCCCTAATAGCCAATCTTTTATAATCTTAAAAGAAGCTCGCATCAATGATACTATGATACTATCACATTATTGAGTTTAGTAATATTATTAAAAAGATTGATAAACAATTTAGAATTAGATTCCATAAAAATAGATAAATAGAACCAACTATGATAACTAGACCTTTCATAATCTTAAAAGAAGTTTGAATACCTCACAACATGAAAATAGTTTTATGTTGTTTAAGAACTAGAACTTTAGAGCATAGACCCTCCCAAAAGTCTTCTCTCGAAAGGGAGGAACGAAAATAAGAAGAAAAATCCACCAGCTGCGTAAACGGGAACTGCCACACCGAAATCACCGCCTTGTAGTCTTTAATCAGATGCATATTACTTTCCTGAGAGCATAGACCCTCCCAAAAGTCTTCTCTCGAAAGGGAGGAACGAAAATAAGAAGAAAAATCCACCAGCTGCGTAAACGGGAACTGCCACACCGAAATCACCGCTTTGTAGTCTTTAATCAGATGCATATTACTTTCCCGAGTTTTTCTGCACACAACACAACTAGTATCAATATCAATCCCCCTAACGATAGATATTTTCATTAGAATTAGGAACAACATTTCTCAAAAGGCACCAAACACCTATTTTAATTTTAGGGGGGGGGGGGGGACAAAACCCAGAACTGTTTCCACAAAGCGGTCAAAGGGCGCTAATTAGAGGGCGACGCCTCATTTAATCGAACCGACATTCCAGCTAAGAAGTAAGCACTTTTAACAGAGAACTGGCCTTTTGAATCATAAGCCCAAATAATTTCATCGATCTGCCCAGAAGTACTAAGAGGGATTCTCAATATGGCCTTTGCCACTTCCGGAGAGAAACAATCGAAAACAAAGTCTTTGTTTCAACCTCTATTGCAATTAATCAGCTCAGCAACTCGCATGTCAGCCATATCCTGATGTACATCAATCAATCCCTTTCGGCCGTCAATCTCTACCCACAGATCTCGCCCCATACAAATTCTGGTACCGTCACCCACCTTCCACCAATAACATTTCAAAAATAATTCTTCCCCCAAACAATACTTTTTCAAAAATACGAGGAATTTTTAGGAGCATAAGCATTTAAAAAATCACTATTCACGAAATATTTGCCTCTAAGCACCTTAAAAAGAAACGAATCTTGATTCCTTAACAACCTCCAACTATGCTTCGCAAGCAAGGCCTGATTAAAATGATGTAAATTTCTGAAACTCAACCCTACTCTATCTTTGCACACTCCAAGCTTCTTCCAACTCATCCGGTGGGCATTCCTATTTTGGTCTTCCCCTCCTCCACCCCACCAGAATTTAGCAAACATCTATTCCAACTTCTCCGTAAAAGATTTAGGAAGTTTGAAACAACTCATTGCATAAGTTGGTATAGCCTGGACAACCTTAATCAAAATTTCATTGCCACCCCTAGATAATAATTTACCTTTCCATCCCTGAATACACTTTCCTACTCTGCTTTTAATAGAGGTAAACAACTCTCTTTAACTACGACAATTTTGGGAAGGAACCCCTAGATAGATACCCAAGTCTCCAGATACCTTGACCCCCAACATCCTACTCATACAGCTTTATCCACATCAACAACATTTTTGATAAATTTCAAGAATGATTTTTCCAGATTAATTTTTTGGCCCGAAGCCATCTCATAAACTTTTAACACATTTTTAATAGTTCTGCAAACATTCACCTTCGCCCTGAAAGTCTTCTTCATTGTGTTTTAAAATAGATTGATTGTTTTTTGGCGGTTGGGATATGTGCGGGTGTGCATGGTGTTAGGTTGGTGCTGTCGGGTCGTGCTGGCTGGCAACCTCCCCCCTAGGTTCTTGGAAGCTGAATGTTGATGCAGCTTGGGACCCCTCATCGGGAAATGGTGGTATTGGTTGGATTCTTAGAGATGTTGAGGGTCAGCCGATCCTGATGGGAGCTTGTGTTGGACTGGATGGTGTTGATTTCAAGCACTTGGAAGCCTTTGCAGTTCTAAGAGGTGTTTCTGAGATTCATCTGTGTGGGGTTCGGCCCCTGCCGAAGATCTTGATCGAATATGAAGTTCACTTGTTGTGGATGCCATTAGTAATGATTCTAGAGATCTTACTAAGTTCAGCAACATTATTGCTGACATTAGGGATCTGATCTATGGGAGATATTGAATTTTTCTATTGTGCTAGATCTCGTAATTGTGTTGCAGATTTGTTAGCTCACTCTTTTGTTTTTTATAGTTTTTCTTCTTTCCAGTTTTTGGATGCACATTCGTTTTGTTGGAAGGATGTTATCGCCCTCTTGTTGCCTCAGCTATTGCTGAGGAGTGTATGGGTTCTGATGGTTTGATTTAATATATGCAGCGGTTGTCAAAAAAAAAAAAAAAGAGCTTGAATACCTCCTTTGTTATTGCATTGATTTTTTCTTAAAAATTATTACGATAAATATTATTTTTTGTTCTTTTATAAGAAATAGAAAAATTAAGAAATGATTTACGATCAGTCGTCGCAGTGTCAACGTTTGTGAAAAAGGAAAAAAGCGTCAACGCCGGCGTTGGAAAATGGCGCCCCACTTCACCAGAAACCACCACTACCACCAAAGTCCAGCAATAATTAAAGCCACGTCATCGTCCAGGTCAGCAAAGAAAAATGGGGCCCACAAAAACACATTCTCGAAGTCATCCCAGCCGAGTGGACCCAGCGATATCTTGTCAGGTCATGCCTGTCCACTATTACCACACCCTGGCTGGGTCCCACTCTCCCTCCCTCCCAAGTCACGTGCCTCGTGCATGCCATTTCCTTTTTTAATTTTGCTTTTCTTAAATAAACCATTTCCACGTGTTTTCGTTTTTATGCATGTCATTCATGCCCATGGCATTGCCATATGGTCTTTAGTCTTATGGCTATGTGCAATTGCATTATAATATCATTAAACTTTCCTCTTAAAACAAATATCTCTATATTTTCTTAATATATATGTATTAACTCGGAACAATATATTATATTTTATCATAGTAAAATGACCATTAAATAAAAGGTCAACTCAATTGAACATTCATATTTCAAATTTATACTAACAAATATTTTTCGATCTAGTCAATATGGGACCTCACTACCTATCAATGCACAGTGTTCTTCACCTCATCCTTACTTTAGAAGGTGAAGATGTTATTGACTGTCTACAAAGTTATATTTTTCTTTTTTGAAATCACGTTGTTTCAAATCATTATAACTTCGGTTGTCTACATAATATTGTAACGTAGTGTAAAAAATGTATAACTTTTTAAATTTATTATAGGTGCTAGTTTAAAAAAAAAAATTGACTCATATATCATACCTTAGATTGTGCATTGAAAGACCCTCGAACTCCTCATGATATGGAGGAATTCTAATAAACTTATTATAATAGGGATTTGTGCAGGTAATATGACATTCCAATTTATAACTCTTTAAAATAGAGGGGATAATATTTTGCGGAGTTTGAAGTTATTCCTATCCAACTTAGTGAAAATAACTTGATTAATTCATCATAGCAGCAAACAGACGGTTTTAAACAGATTTACTACACGAAGTGATTCTTATAGATCTATATGGTTTTCGCATTTGAATGAGTCTAAAAGCTAGTTGAATCATCGACATATCATATGCATAGATTATTCAAGCACAATAGTCTGGAAGAAGAAGGATGATTGACATTAGCCCTTAGTCACTTTGAAATTAAATTAAGTTTTAGAAACTTAAACTTAGACGAAGAGTTATTGTGGTTTAATTCCCATTTATTTTTTAGTAATCAATTGAATGACAACACCTAAGATATACAATTCTTAAAGAGCGCTATCGATAGCCAAGATACACACCAAATAAAGGAGATACAATATTGTACACACAAATGGTTGAAAAGGATTGATAAAAAAGAGCTAAATATGTTTAATAATATAATTGACCATAAGGCTCATGTTTAACTATTCATCTACTTACCAAATGTAGCTGAAATTACCAAGTATAATATATTACAAAAGAATGTGATATTATCAAGACAAACTTGTGATATTATCAAGACAAACTTATGTATAAGGAATTTTTCATGTGTAATAAAATAAATTAAAAAATATATATGAATAACAACGTTTAAGAATAAATTTGTCTATAACAAAAAATTATTTACAAAAATGTTCATGTACATAATGACTTCAATCAATATAATATGAGTTTAATTTGGGTGATAGCTGGGTAGCTTCTATTTTTTGCTACCCTGCCACATGTTACCATTTTATTTGTTCATTT